>NCQV01041385.1:0-10608 GCA_002740545.1 Lophocereus schottii
CCCCCCAAAGTTCACGTAAAACCCCCCTTCCCCAATTTCCTTTTCTTTTTCCTTTTTTTTGAAACAAAGCTTTAGTAGTATACTCATTCAACAAATTATTCCTAAACCACAATCATATTAACTTAAAACACATATGTATCTAAAATAAATCACATAAAATACATACACATTAATCAAGAATTCACACTTGAATCAAAATTAGTAACTAAAAAAAATTCGGGGTGTTACATAAATAAACAATTGCGAGTGCATTGGTAATTAAGAAAAATGCTAAGGTGAGTTGTGAATTATTCGTTAAGGTTGTAGCAAATAAAAACTATGCGAAACTAAGCTAACCATCAAAATATATATTTAGAGTAGAAACGAGTCCATTTCCGTCACTGTCAAGCCATGAACAACTATTTCGTAGAAGGTGAGAGATTTAAAAAATTTCAGGTACGTTTATTTCCAGTACCCTTCAAAAGTTTACATAAATACCAAAGTGCCATAATATATAATCATTTAATGAGCGTTTTCCAAGTATCGTTCTACCAAATAATCGAGTGGACCTACCAGTTATCAATTATTAGGGGTTATGCCCTTCAGTTTACCTATGCGACCTCAAGTCAGGTTATCCGATCGGCTTGCCAGGTGTACACCTACTCAATGATTGTAGTATACATATGAGTTCATTAGTTTTGGTCACCTTTAGACAATAACTGGTAACAGTTTTAATATCATTCTCCTCTTCCGTACTTTCAAACTAAACGAATTGAAATGAGGCCACTCCCTGAAAAATGAATTTTATCCTCTAGCGTATAGGTGTGAACATATTGACTGTCAGCTCACCCTTTGAACATTTTGTGTTTACATGTTTTAGGTTGAGTAATTGAGAGTTTATGAAACGGGTGTTGCAAGTGGAGCAAGGGACTAACTAATAAGGTTTAACCAAGCTCACCATGACATCTTTCTAGTCCTCGGGGAATCCACGAGCATATAGGTGGTTATCAGACGGTTGTTTGCTTAAGCACGTGCAGTCTATCCGCCACTTACCTTGGAGTTATGCTTTCTGAACAGTTAAGCCTAATCCTTTCTAGGGTAGCGGTAACACCATAACTCGACATTTTTCCATCTTCTTGAGCATTAACAACTAATTAATTAAGATCAACTACATGATCTAGCATTGGGGTGTTACAGTTGTGGCAGAGCTATGTTTAGAATCACTGTGAGCTGTTGGAAGTCTATGGGTTATGCCTAGTATTATAGGATTCATCATTTGTAATTATTAAATGATTTACCTTCATTATGTCTCTTTTAATTTTTATTATGATGCCTTAAGAATTAGGTATGCGCGCAAGGTATTCCCCTTAACCCCGTAGTCTTATTCAGCTAATTCCCAGAGATCTTGAACTTACATCAGGGATCCCGTATTGTTTGTCTATTCTGTCAGCGACATAAGGTTGACATAAATGTTGTATCATAAGGATATAGATGAAATGTGGATGATATTTGTTTGTATATTAGGCGATATGCTAAGTTTGAGGACAACAAAGAAACCTAAATTTCAGGTTCCTTTAATGAGAACTCGATCCTATGTATTGTTAATAAGAGAGTGCATGTGAAAGTTACTGCAGTCAAGTGTTCTACGCTCACATAACTAACGAGAAGATACATTGGGATTCATATGATTTACTTTAGGGAACTTGGATGTAAAAGTGGATACAATATTATGAATTTAGCCATAAAAAAAGGTTGTACTAAGGTGGCAGAATGAATGGCCTTATAAGGGAGTTCATGGAAATGTAAGAGATATCATTTGGAGATTGAAAATAGTTCATTTTAATATAACTTGTTAGATCAGTGGCAATCAGTATGTTTGATATGAACTTCTTGATCTGCTTGGCATCAAAGGGGAGTCACTTTAGTAATATACTTGACGACTTTATGAGGATATGAACCAAATGTGGTTTTATGAATGCAGTAGTGTTGAGTGGAATTAACAATTCAATATCCATTCTGCATTAAATAGTGATTAGGTGTTGGAAACATTGGGGAAATTGTAAAGTCATTGAAACCCACACTGGGAGTTGTTGTTGTTGTTGTTATAAAGTCATTGAAACGTTTATGTAGCTATTTTAAACAATTAGGACACAAAAAGAAATCATAATTAAGGATATGATGTTGTACAAATATATTATAGTTATAGCATAAATGGCTCGATGACTTTTTGCAGAATTTTCATTTACATCTCTTAATTCTCACACTATTTGCTATAGTGAAAAAGTAGTAGGAAATTTCACTTTATCACTAAAATTTTTACTTTTCCTACTGAGTTTATAGTGTGAAAGTGATTGATCTTGGGTAGTGAGTAAGACAAAAAGAGGATTCAAGTACTCTGATCACCGCTCAAAAAAATGCGATTGTTGTGTCTAATTAAGAAGATATTTACTTTTATGATGACAAACAATCCTCAATGGGAATAGATCTGTACCTCTATGAGAAGAACTTAAAAGAGAAAAGGATGAATCAAGTTCACTCTAAACAGAGATGCCAAAGTCACATAAAAGTTGGAAGTAATTAGAGTAAAAATCATCATAGACGAAAATAATAACTCTAAATAGAGACATCAAAGTCGAATCAGAGTTGAGAATCATCATACTTAAAAGAGGTTAGAGCCTTGAAAATCATCTAATTGAAAATTGTCAGTGTTTGATGTTTACAAAGATATATTCAACGATGACCTGGAAAAAACTTTTTCAAATATTATCTTACTAAATGATGAATATGAAAGTCAAAAAATGCAAGTTTATCAAGCTAATGGTTTTTGGTAAAAGAAATTTGAATTAAGAAAGAAGGAGATGTCGCGACGCAAAAAAACTAACCTAGGTTATCATTGGCAGCTATCACTATCAAGGTGTAGAACGTGTAACTTGCTCTGAAATTGGAATATCAATGGCTACAGATAAAATAGAAGTTATTGATTAAGCATTTCAAAATTTTAGAACAGAAGTCAAATGTCGTGACATGGGATTTGAGATATGTCCAGTCAAAAGAAGAAAAAGCTATCATCGAAAGCTGCTATCAGAGTCCATGATGAAGACCCTGAAGTTTGGGATTAAAAGGCAGAAGAAATCTTGTTTCTATCTCAATGGTTATTATCCCTCTCCAATGTGTCATATGGGTTTATATTATCTACAAATGCAGGACCAACGCAGAAGAAGACTGGAACACCTCATGCTATTTACTCATAGTTTTTAGGGCATTGTTCCCATTATTTAAGAGATTTACTTTGTTTAAATCATTCTAATACTCTTATAATATTTGTGAGGCACGAAAGTTCAAAAAAATTCTAATGTAAAGTGTGTTGTTAACCCTAAAGTGGGCAATCTCAAGGATTAAGGTGTCTAAGAGTGAGGGAGTACTTTTTAGACAAGACTGTAGTGGAGCTGGTGAGAGCTCAAATCTAGGTTGTTAGGGAACTTGAACCATAATATGTAGTCAAAGAGCTGGAGAAGGTTCTTATAATATGGAGCTCAGCTTGTTAGGATGCGCTAAGAAAACCCTCACTATAGACATGGAGCAAGGATGCTCTCACTGAATGAGCTATCACATAGTGGATGGTGTAAACTTTGTGGCTAACAAGGAGCACTGAGGCTTTGGATGAGTAGTGGAACTTGTTAGAATGTCTTAAGAAAACTCTAATTATAGGTAAGGAATCAGAGGACTCTTATCAAATAAATCGTGAGGAGATATTGTATTGTTTGAATCCTAAGGTCTAGGAAGGACCTTAGGTGGAGACATGGCATAAAGTTGAGTTGGATGAACTTTATTAAAAAAAAAAAAAACCTGTCGTCTTGTCTTTATCTTATTTTCTACACCATTCTACTACATTCTTAGAGTCTTTGTTATACTATTAATCTATGTCATCTTGTAGAGCCTCTAAGTTAGCATACCTTGTTGCTGGGACTAACAATCTTTGGCATTCACAATGGTGCATGAACCGACTCCTCTCTCAAGAACTTATGGTTATTTTATTCTTTTGTTTCACTTATTGAACCTAAGAGTCCTGTAGAAGGTCTTGAAGTCCCTAACTAAACCTGAGCTATATAGGAAGAATTGAACCTACTTGAAAGAAATAAAGTGTGAACCTTGAACACTAGGCCTAAGACCTACCTAGTGATAGTAACCAAAATTGTCAGAAACAAATTGGATGAAATAGGGCCATAGCAATGCTTGCAAAAAATAAGGCCAAACTTTTAGCAAAAGGGTGTAAGGAAGAAAGAAATGACCATGATGAAATGGTTGCCCCTATAGCGACACTTAATGCCATAAGACTACTTTCTTTTGCATCTATATTGAAATAATGTGAAATTTGTATGTCAAATGGTAGTTTTCAAGAGGTACATCATATTAAACAACGTCATAATTTGGGAATTAAGAGAAAATTTAACATGTGTATAAGCTACAGAAAGTTCTCTATGGTTTTTAAGCAAGCTCCTAGAGCCTGGTATAAAAGACTGAGCAAATTCCTTGTTGACCATAGATTTGAAAAAAGGTAAGATTTTGAAGAACTTATTCATCAAATATGAAGACAAAGATTTCCTACACTTCTAATTATGTTAATGACATTATTTTTTGAGCTACTAATCATGATTTATACAAGGGATTCTATGATTTAATGAGCAAGGAATTTCACATGAGCCTGGTGAAAGAGTCAAACTCCTTTCTTGAATTACAAATCAAGGAATAGCAAGATGGTATATTTATCAATCGATCTAAGTACATGAAGGAACTGTTCATGAAATTGAACATAAGCAATTACAAGCATGCCAAGATACCCCATGCATACTACTTGCTTGTAATACCCCAATCTTAAGCAGATCGATTGTGTAGTTCTAAAGCATTAACTCCATTTATTCACAAACATTAAAGTATTTCTGAAGAAATCTTACACAAACATATAACTTTGACTTTCTGACATATTACATTTCATTTACACAAAATCAAGTATGTGCACCTCCAAATATGCTATCACGTGCTCCCATGACTTTATTCTATTATCTTAATTAAACATAAAAGTGATGAAGTCATGAGCCTAGAGTCCAGGAAGTAAACTGTACCGCAATCTCTTTTACCTATCCTTTGAACATTAGTAGCTTAGCATACGAAATTCAATAAAAAGTCTTGTTCTTATGAATCCACTAACTTAAACATAAACAAATCAAGTTATTCATAAGAATCAACATAGTATGTCAATTTTAAATTTATGTAGTTCATGCCTTAATCCAAAACCAAAGCTTATAACTAAAAGTACATACTTATGTCTTACTCATTCCAAATTCAAAAAATATCACTGATCACCAATCATATCGGATTCTTAATCCACAAAATTTAGAAATAGAGATGGAGTTTACTTTTCTTTAGATGGGATCGAGTCTATGACATAACATAACCAACTGTTTATTCCCTAGCAAGTACAAAGCTCCACTAGGCCTATCAAATACTAGTAGAGGACATGAATACCCATAAACATAAATCCCCCGCAAGAATAAAAAGCTCTACTAGTCACACAAATGTGAGAAAGTCCAAGACTTGACTGACCACACAATCCCCTAGTGAGCACGAAACTCCACCAATGCCACGACATATGAGTAGCACTTCTATGGCTATAACGTTGGGGTGACATAAACAGAGTCAATCTGAGTTCAAATTTAAGACTTCCTCTACACACATAGAAATCTTCCTTTTCATAGTGAAATATATTTTCAAATTTTTTTTTAACACATTGTAAGTGATAAAACAAAAATCGATTATTGAAACCACATATACATGCACATTGCACATAAACATATACTATCGAATCTTATAGGCTGCATATGTATCTTCAAATGTACGTAAGCAAATTTATGTTCACAATATGCATAATTAATAAATATGTTTTCCAATTAATATTATTAGCATTTCACATCATCAATTAGTTTCAACTAAGCTTGCACGATTTACCTTCACTTTTACTGCCATTAAATAATTTTGTTACTTTGAACTTTTTCAAGAGGTTTGAAACTAGGGAAACTAGCTGACAAACACAATCAGTCCTTAAAACCTTACACAAGAAACATTTAATGCAAAATTAATAACTTAAAATATACATGCCCACAATTCACTAAAATTTATATATTTATCTTCAAACAAAAACCTTAAAATTCATATTCTTTATTGTTAATTTTTTTTCTATGTTCATGCTCCTAATTAAACTCAAGTCAAGTAACCAATAGTCAATACATGTGAGATCAAAACACACTTCTTAATAATCAATGTCTCGTATGCATGATACAATCAAAGCATTAATTAATCCAACAACCATAAACATGAGCTTCTTAAAGGTGGGTTCCTAAGTAGTTTAAATATCAAATTTGTCAATTGATTTCCATCGATCTAATGGACCTACTCAGATTTTAAGGAGGATTAATAGAAGAATTTATTTAGCTTAACAACTCAAAAGACTTCACTAGTTTTTTCCTTATTTCCCTTATTCTTTCCTTTTTGCCTTAACTTAAGCCCAAGCCGCCCTTTCTTTCTTTCCTTTTCCTTAGTGGTGTTGATGTGTATGTGTGAAATGAATGCATGTTGGGGGAGGAAGGAGGCGATTACTTCTATTTTCTCTAGTTAGAAGCCCTGACTAGTTAAACCTTGACAACTTAATGGACAATTTGACAAAGATAAACATAAACTCGATGCCAAATGAGGAAAAGACACCTTGCATGCTACTTGTCATATTATCATTGCAATGGTTTAGTTAAAGGAAATTATAAATACTATGGATGTGCAAGGGATGAGGCTATATGTAATGTCCCTGTTTCTTCTCTTTTTTTTAAAAAAAATGCATGCAAATGTATTTTTCAATAATTAGTACCAATTTTAACAATATTAAGGCCATTTAAATGTATACTAGGTCAAAAAATAGAATGTCTAAGTACAAGGATAAATCAAACACTTACACAGAAGATGCTAAGTTATAGTAAATAAGGTTGAGGAATTACATTGCAAACTTGATGCAGATCAGAGCGGAAAATATGTCTTTGATAAGATGTATAAAAGAAGGATTGAATCTTTACTGTATCTTACTATGAGCAAACATCTAAGGAATCATATCTCAATGCTATGTAGAGGATACCGAAATAACTATCCCTATAATGCCCAAACTTACGAACATGAAATTAAGAATAAACATTCTTCTAATTAAAGATAAGTAGCGAAAAGGAGCTTTTTAGTAGGAGCATTACCCCCACTCCTCGAGAAGAATAAAGCTCTTAAAATAGTGTTTTTTTCTCTTTTGTTTTTTCATAAACACTTTTGACGTTAATCTTTACCTTAACTAAAACCATCCTTTATGAACTTTGCTTTATAAAGCATAAATGAAATGCTAATTTTCCTCAAAATCGTAAAGGCATATTCATCTTGAAGGGAAGCTTAATAAATATCATCCAGTATAATAAAACTTTGCTTAAGAACTCGAGTTTTATTACACAATTTATGAAATGCATTTACTAGGAAATCATAAACATGTGTTCAATATTAACCTTGAATAAACATATCCCACGTTCCGGTTTAGTAAACAAAAAAGAGCCAACATAGGTTATATGGAGACCCCCTTGTTTACCAGTCAGGAATCACACCTTTGATGCTAGCATTACTTTCTCCTCTCTTTTCCTTTTGGTAGCTTCTTTTGAGTCTTCGACACATAAAATAAAAAACATAAAATGTTTTCGAAGAATGAGTTGAGCCCAATATGCCTATCTTTTTATTGTAAATCATTACTTTTTAAGATTTGAGGGTTGCGCATCAATTTTAAATTCATTTTTTTTCAAATTAAGGAAGTAAAAGCTTTCTAGTCCTTCCTTAATCATTCCTTCTGAAACATGCAGTTATAAAATCACTTTGGCGGGATCCTATTTATGATGTGCTCATATGCAGTCCATGTACTTATTATGGGTTGGAGAGGTTCACACTCTGGGGCCCCTTAATTTTATCTCTGGCAGGGACATATTCCTCTTGGGATCCCCTTTGCATTTGATTTCAATCAGTGTCGTGTCCCTCTTGGGACCTCCTTTTGTTTATTAATTTAATGGTCTATTGGATTCCTTAAAACATTCATAAAATGCATCTATACAATCATTCATAAAACATTCATTTTACTATATTTATGAACATCATTTCTAAAAATATAGAAAAGGCATACCTTATTTGCCTTTGAGAACTAGTACATTGTTTCTTCTCTTGATCATTTTACATAGCTTAGTTTAGATTGCTCTTTCACTTGAACTAAGTGACTAGCCACCATCTTATGAATAAAATTTGTAAGCCTCAACTGCTTCACGTTATTTAATTACTGACTTCTTTTTATTGCACTCCAATAATAGATTTCATACTTGGTTTTTTCTACCTGTGCTATGCTAAAAAAATTGCAACTTCTTTGATCTATTTTTCCCTCATTGGCTACTCGCCCTAATTAGAACCCATTCGTATATTACTATAAATCACTTCATAAAAGATTTCCTTTTGAGCATTAGAAATTCCTTATCATTCTTCCTTTTTAATTCATTTAGAGATTTTGTTGATCAATTAATATTACCATTTTTCCTTTAGTACTGTGCATAAATAATCATTTCAATTTGGGAGTTCATTATATAAGAACTTATACCCTTGATCAAGAGTTCTCTTTACAAATAACTCTATTATTATTTACATTCTCCTTTATTTCTTTCCTCACATCTTTTGTGCTCCAATGGTACGAGGAGTAGTTGTAAGCTGATGTTATTCTACTCAGACTTCTCTTTTCTAAGCTTAAGTACTATAGATTCCTATTTTATTGCCTTTCTCTAGCTTAGACATTGTTGATGATGTTCAATTCCTTCATCTTTTGATTCTCTTATCCATGTCGATCGATTGAATTTTCCTTGTGGCTCTTTACTTATGGAAGTGCCTCACAAATCTCTCTTTCCCCTTTTTCTTTTCTTGGCTAGAAAATCAAAAACCTTCTTCATCTTGTCTCTTCACCCAAGTTTGGTCATAAAAATGTCATTCTCATTGCGAACCATTTAGCCCCTTTATGTCCTAACACTTTATAGATTCTTCGGTTATAAAAAACAATTTTTGAACTATAAAATAGTAATTCATATAAGAATTTCCTTTCTACAATATAAGAATTTCTAATGTTTGTGATAACCTAAATCCATCACCAAGTAATCTGAAGAAACTCAACAAGTCCTCTGTACTTTTCTTCCTTTGATTTAAGCTTCCTTTTCATCTTCCTCATTTTTCTTGGTGTCATTTTTAAGACAATGCAAACCATTTATGCTCTAAAACTTTTCTTCCTTAATAACTACTCCTTAGATATGTAAATTTTTCTTGGCTTTTATAGAGGCGAAGCCTTCAAGATAGTTCATGAATATAGAAGCACATACATAACCCATGTTTGTTCATTTTACCCAGACAACTTTATTATAGTTTCTTAACGCCTTGCATATAATTGAAATCCATTCTTTACTAGTTTTCATCAAAAATTTTGCTGCATAATTTTCTAATAGCACATAGATCCTAACATAGATATTATATGCGCTCAAGTCAACGCCAACACAAACTTTTATCCCTAACCATTATGATCATCAATAATAATATAGCGTAATGACATAATGCCCTATATCTTTAATTGTGCTTAGAAATTCTTAATAAAACATAGCATCATTACCAATGGGATTTAATCATCAAAGCTTTAAAGTTATAGCACCCATGCTAATAAATTTTCATAGGTTTAGCACCCAAAGTAGGACTATTTGTGAAGGTCAACTTAGACATCTCATATCTTTAATTTTTAGCCTAGAAAACCCTATAATATAGCATAAGGCATGTTATATTTGGACATCAAAATGTAAACATCACAAAATTACTTTCGAATTCTGACTTGAACAGAACCATGCACAGTTCTTGCACAAACTGCACAGTTTCGGTAAAATGACCATATCGTGGCCTATAAATATTGAATTTAAGCAACTCTAAGGCCTATTATAATCTAACTCAATTCGGTGTTTTTTTATAAAATTATAAATTTTAGAATTATGGATTAATACTAGTTTCTTCTTAAATTCAGCCCAATTTCTAGCTTGTTTTAGTTGTGATTTTCCACGCTTATAACTTAGTTCAACTCTCCAACCTTCACATGATTAAATCACCCAAATTATCACATGATAAGGAATTAAAGGGACTTTAAAACTCAATACCATGACCCTTACACAATCATATGATCCAAATCATTTTTAACAATCAAAGCACATAATTGAATTTATGAGACTGGATCAAACCAAAAATACTTTTGCATGCAAGGTACCAACCGAGAAGGAGATTGAATTTGATAAACTATGGAAATCCAATCTTTGACCTCCCCTGTTTAGCTTTCCATTTTGGGGTTTTTATGGGAATCTATTCCCTCAGGTAGTCTTATTTAAGAGTTGGCATTTTATACTATTGGGTACAATTATTATTCATGTGAAGGTTTATACGACATAAAACTCAGCTTAATGTTAAATTTTATATTAATTGGGCTTTCAACAATGAGTCATGCATACAAACTTA
>NCQV01041412.1:0-11608 GCA_002740545.1 Lophocereus schottii
TTTTTTTTCCCCTTATTATTGAGATGGGTGTTCTGCGTTGTTCTTGTGTTGCGCATTATGACTTTTTGACTCTTTACGAGCGAATGTTGTGCCGTGAAGTGTAATGCTATGGGAGGTTTTATCTCACCCTTCTTCAACAACCATCTTATTCTTCTTCCTGTTTCTTTTTTCTGTGTTAAGGTTATCATCTTCGATCAATACACCTTGTCGGAACCACCATGGGTGGTTTTCGTAGGTCCCCAAAACATCATGGAACTATTGGATTAGCAATAAGACATGAGGTGATAACAAACCCCAAAAAGAAAAATTAAAAAAAAAACGAAGTTCCAGTGGGGAAGGCTACCGTCTACATGTGAATAGGGACACATTGATTTGGAAGTCCAAACGAAGAAATAGAATGGCCATTGAAAAAGTAGTGACGCGCACATACTGACAGAGAAAATGTCGGGCAAAAAGACATCCAACCTCTATCACCATAATAAATTAGGCAGTCCAAACAGCGTATAGAATTTGTGGACTAAGTGTAATATGGTACGTGGCATATGTCGATATTTATGGTCAACTATGGACAAAAAGGGGGTAGTTCAATCTGGGGACCTTCATTTGCTCCCTCCCTCCCTCCCTCCACGTCAATTTCTAAATCTGATCTGCATTAATTTCCATAGTATTGCCTAAGAGGCCTCGTAAATTCAATGGATGTATGACATGAATATGACGTTGTACGTATGATTGGTTGAATTTGGAGTTGGGATGGTAGTTAAGATGTGACCAGGAGTCGTCAGTAAAAGTTTCAACTGAAGATGTATTGCTGGAACAAGTCGGCAAGCTCGTCTATTCTGCGTCAACAAATTAATAAGGTCATAAATTAGCATGGCATGTGAATCGTTGATTAGTGGTTAGTCGGAGAGCTTTGGTAGGGTAAACATCATAATGAGATTTGACACATTCGTGGTTCAATTTGAGTGCAGATCGGGTTGATTTTACTCGAGTTATATTTAGATCAATGAAATTTGGTTCAAGTTGTCTAGTTTTAGGCTATATTAATTTTATGTTTGTTGATATTAAATTTAGTAAACTTGTTTTTAAATTTAAAAAAAATCAAAAAATAAAATAGCTAAAATCAAGTTCTGTCTAGTTGTGTCAATTTTGAGTTTTGATCCCAAACGAGTTAGGTTGAATGCCGTGTTTGAATGGCGGCTCAAATTCCAAGTCTCATAGCTTTCCAAATGTACGAATGACCAAAGGATGTTTACCATACATTAGATATTGGTTTGTTCCTCGAATTTTGATGGGATCACTTTTAATTATACATTTGGCTATTCAATATATAGTTGTTCTAGCCGTTAATTTTCGTTACTTTTTAGAAATGACTACATTTGAAATGTTAAAAGCTTGATTAACTTTAGGAAATGATACGTGAAACCTTAGATAACAAGCTAGAATACAAACCCTAATTTTATATATATGGCTATTTAGTATTTTGAGTTGGTCAATGAAACAAGAAGAGGAAAAATAATTCAAGAAAATCTTGAGATATTATTTCTGTGTATTATTTTCTCTGTGTGTATTATTACAATAACTGCCCCATATATATGAGAGGGCTTGTTATAACAACCTGCTATAACAAACTACTTACTGCCAACTAGGATGCTAACCTCCTTGACAATTAGTTTACGAAATCAGCTCTTGTGGTATTAACAGAATTAACAAAATTCAGGGGAGGAGGAGGAGGCTTGTCAGCCCCCCTCAAGCTAGAATGGTCTAAGCAGTTGACCATGCCAAACTTGGACAACAATTCTTGAAACTGTTTGCTGGGGAGTATCATTGTAAGGACATTGACTAGTTGAGATGCGGTGGGTAAGTAGCTAAGTTGTAGTAACCCTTGAAGAACTTTTTCCCTGGTGAAGTGATAATCGATTTCTATATGTTTTGTCCTCTCATCAAAGACTCGATTGTGGGCTATATGTAAAGTTGATTGATTATTACAGTTGAGAGTAACAGGAGTAAGGTTATTGATGCCAAGTTCTTCAAGTAACCTGACCAGCCATGTGACTTCTAATGCTGCTTGTGCCATGGTCGTATATTCAGCTTCTAAGGAACTCCTTGATATAGTACCTTGTTTCTTTGATTTTAGCCAGCTTATGGGAGAAGATCCTAAAAGGATCAAATAGCCTATTACTAATGTTCTTAAGGTAGGGCAAGCTGCCCAATTTGAGTCAAAGAAGGCTTGTAAACTTAAATGGTCATAGCCTTTAAGTAAAATACCCTGTGTTGTTGTGCCTTGAATGTAGCTGAAGGTATGTGATAAGGCTTGAAGGTGACTTGTCCTTGTGTTTTGTAGAAATTGACTAAGATACTGTACAGAGAAATTCAAATCTGGTCTAGTGTTGGTGAAAAAGTTGAGTTTCCCAACTAAGGTTCTGTAGACTGTTGGATCAAGTAAGAAATCTCCTTCATCAGGAAGTAGCATGCAGTTGAATGGTAGTGGTGTAGCAGTACTCCTTTTGAGTGTGAGTCCAGAATCTCTTAACAATTCTTTAGTAAACTTTTGCTAAGAAAAAATGGCACCTCGCTGAGTTTGATGTACTTCTAAACCAAGAAAGTATAACTGTTCAAGATCCGTAATTCCAAACTTGTCATTGGGATAGTGCTTGACATGTTGGATTTCTGCAAAATTTGACCCAGTAATTAGAATGTCATCCACATAAGCTGCTATGGTAGTAAGATGATTAGAAGACTTGTTGAAAAAGATAGAATAATCATTTTTAGACTGGAAATATCCTAAGGAAATGAGTGTGTCCTTCAGTTTGCTGAACCATTGCCTATTGGCCTGTTTAAGGCCATATAAGGACTTTCTCAATCTGCAGACTTTACTATCAGGATTTGGTATACCCTTAGCATTTGCATATACACGTGCTCATCTGGTTCCCCATGTAAGAAAGTATTATTAACATCCAATTGGTACATTGTCCAATCTTTTGCTGCTAAAATTGTCTTAAGAGTTTTGATTGTAGCTATTTTCACTACTGGAGAAAAAACTTCTTAATAATCAATGCCATATTACTGAGTGAATCCTCTTATGACTAACCTTGATTTTAACCTCTCAAGGGATCCATCAGACTTGAGTTTTGTTTTGAATACCCACTTGCAACAAATTACCTTATTTCCTTTGGGAAGGGTTAAACATCCCAAGTGTTATTTATTTGCAATGGATCAATCGCCTTCTACATTGCTTCTACCCATTCTAGATGTGTAGCAGCTTGCTTATAAGAACCTGGCTCAAGATATTCTTCCATAGCATATAAACAAGTCATGGTATTGGAAGGTATAATTACTAAATTACACCAGCTTTTCAAAATGTTGGAACAAATGCAATCTTGGAAATGAGAGGGAGGTTTATGATTTCTACTGGATCTTCTAAGCTACACAACTTGAGTTACAGCTTATTTTCTAGATTGATAACTTGATTCTTGATGTAAACTGGAATAAATGATGTTAGATGGTTGCTCTATCTATAACTAATTTTCTTGTATTTGTGGCTAATTGGACATAATATGTGAGGAATCTAGATTTTGTTCTTTAAGAATGGGAAGAGGTAATGCCAGTTCTGATGCGTGCTATACGCCTGAGTAAGGGAAGCATCTCCCATGAAAGAGAACATCTCTTGTAGTAAAAACTTTCCTCGTTTCTAGGTCATAAACCTTATAAGCCTTTTCTCCATAAGGACATCCCAGAAAAATACATATTGTAGCTCTTTGTTCAAACTTCTATTTATTTTGAGAGTAGAGACATATCATAGGCAATCAAACACTCTTAAATAAGTGTAAGTAGGCTTCTCTTTATACAAGATTTCAAAGGGTGTTTTATTATCCAAGATGGGTGTAGGAAACCTTTTTATCAAGTAGATAGCAGTGAGTATGCTTTCTCCCAGAATTTCTTAGGGAGGTTAGATTGGATCATAAGGGCTTTGGCTACTTCTCATAGGTGCTTGTGTTTCCTTTCCCCAATGCCATTTTGCTAAGGTGAATCCACACAGGATGTTTGATGTAGTATGCCTTTTTGATTGTAAAACATGATAGTTATCCCATCCTTGAATTCTAAACCATGGTCTGACCTAATGACTTTTGACTGAAAAACCAAACTGATTCTCAACATAAACAATGAAACTTTGCAATAAAGGAAAGGCATTGCTTTTAGTAGACATCAAATGTACCCATGTTGCTTTGGAATAGTCATCAACAATTGTGAGAAAGCATTTGTAACCATTATATGCAGTAAACTTGTAAGCTCCCCAAATATCTACATGTACATGCTCAAAAATCCTTGAAACCCTAGTGTTACTTAAAGAAAATGGATGTCTATGTAATTTTGCTTTTTGGACAAATGGAACATATGCTGTTATGCTTCCTTTTATCACAAGGTAAGCTAATACATTGCATCTTATCAAAAGATAAATGTCCCAATGCCAGGATTTAGCTTCAGAAAAATTGTAGTTCTGGTGGAAGATAGACTACGTGGAATTAGGAGTAGGATCACTTTGCATTGTAAGTTGCAGTTCCAGAGAATCATTGCTTACTGTCTCTGTGCTATTGGACTGTGCATAGTGGAGGATTCCCTTTGCTTTACCAGGGACCACTTCCTGTGATGTGAGGCCTCGGAGAACACAGTTAGTGGTTGAAAAAATGACTTTTCTAGCTATTTGCTTACATAACTTATGGACTAACAAGAGGTTAAACTGGAAATTAGGAACATGTAGTACATTAGGTAATGCTAGATGAGGAGTCAACTATACTGAACTAATTTGAGCAATTCTAGATTGTTTACCATTTGGCATTATAGTAAATCTAGGGATTTTGACAGGTTGTAGTGAAGGAAAAAAAATGTAGATGAGGTCTGATGTGGTCGCTTGCACCACTGTCTATAATGCAATTACCACTATCAAATGTTGTAGCAAAGCAAAAACTGTTTTTACTTGCTATAAAACCTATACCAACAAAGGAAGCTGGGTAGGCTGGATGACCATTGTCCATAGATTGTTTGCTTAGAAGTTGTAGTAGTTGTTGATACTGCTCTGCACTCAATGTGGGTAGGGATAGAGCAGGTGTGTGATGATTTTCAAAAGTTGCTACTTGAAAATCTTCTAACCAAGAGCCACCTTCTTGGTCTTGAGTAATAGAAGCTGCAACTTTCTTTCCCCTATATAATCTGTAACCTGGATGGTGTCCATGAATTTTGTAGCATCTCTAAATAGGGTGTCCTGAGATCTTGCACTGATCACAGAATAATGGTTTTCTGGAACCATGGTTTTTGCTATTGTACCCATTGTTGCCATGTGTATTGGTGTTGCCCACAACCTCATAACCAAGACTGCTTCCAGGATTCCCATTTTCATTTCCTGAGGGAACACCTCCATATCCAATATTCTTACCTCCATAACTCTTATGATTTCCCACCATAGCAAAAGGATCTTGTCCAAAAATATTAGAAAGATTAAAATTGGTATTTAAAGCAGCAGAATATGGGATAATATGAGCACCAGAGGACATTTACCTTTGATGTTCTTCTTGGAGAAGCATATAATATGTTCCATTGACTGAAGGTAAAGGTTTAGACATCAATATATTTCCTATAACAGTTTTGTAAACATCATTCAGTCCTACAAGGAGCAGAATTGACTTTTCCCTTTCTCTCATTTTATGACTATTAATATAAGTTACACAACTAGTTCCACAAGAACATGTAGGAGTAGATAGCAATAAATCATGTTCATCCCATAACTTCTTAATCTTAGTACAATGAGCAACAATATCACGACTACCTTGAGTGATTGAGTATAGATCTCTCTTTACTTGGAAAAATTTTCGTGCCATCTGAATGACCAAATATTTGCTCAAAGTCAGTCCAGATCTGCCTTAATGAATTCGAGAACAATATACTATCTGAAATGCTCTTTTCCACAGCATGAAGAAGCCAAGAAATCGCCATCTTGTTGCACCTATCCCATTGTGAAAACAATGGTGAAGTCAGGCTTGGTTGGTTGCATGTACCAAGAACAAATCCTAGTTTATTCTTGGTAATCAAGGCAATCTCCATAGATTTTTTTTCCAGGTTCCATAATTCTTGCCATTCCCCAGCTCATTAATAAGAATGATGTTGGGATTGTCACAACGATGCAAAAAAAAGAATATGCGAAGGGTTTAAGACAACTTCAGGCATTGTTTCTAAAGTGCTGTTCACGATTGTTGCATTATCTAGAGTAGTAGCAGCCATGGAAGAAAAAGAAAGAATCAAACGAGCCTGAGCTCTGATACCATGAAATAAGAAGAGAAAAAACAATCCAAGAAAATCTGGAGATATTATTTCTATGTATTATTTTCTCTCTGTGTATTATTAAAATATCTACATATAAGAGGACTTATTATAACAACCTTCTGTAACAAACTACTTGTTGCCAGCTAGGATGCTAACCACCTTGACAGTTAGTTACAAAATCAACTCTTGTAGTATTAACATAGTTAACAGAATTCAGGGGAGGAGGAGGAGGCTTGTCAGTCAATATGCTAAATACTACCCCAAATAGTGTCACCGATTACAATCTTAGGCATTTACCTATGCCTAAGGTTGTCTTTTAAATAGAGGTGGAAACAACATTTAAAAGTTTGACCAAGTCAAAAACAAACTAGACAAATGTTAGTGTTCGGCATAACAAATGTTATATTCATGATTTTAAGTAGCATTTTGTTTGCTTTGTTTCAAAACTCATTATTAATATTATGTTTGGGAAATAATTCATATTGTTTACTCAATTTACATAAGTCACGTAACAAGTGATACTTACTTAACATATTTCCTTTAATCGATTTGCAAAGTAAACTATAACACTAAGTTGTTATTTAAGTGGACACCCAGATGTTGAAGATGTAGGTAGCAGTCTGGTCAATCACTCTATCTTTAACCCTTGTCTTTTGGATTTGAACCTAGGGCTACAAAAATGCCTAGCATATGCAAGGATTGATGTGGTTGGACTAATGGGTGTAGGTTCTTACCTGGACTTAGGCATTACCTCTGTCCTGGCCTATACAGGTGCACTAGGAAGTCCTCAGATAGAGGCTCAATAGCCTGAGCCCATTTACAAATCTAAAAGAAACTTTTGAATACCTAGACAGTTCGCCACTCTGAAATAACAAATTTCATCAATAACACCTAATTCTTCAAAATTGTGTCTGACATATTAACCCATCTCTCTGTTAGAAATGACATCTCATCTACATCAGGTTGTAAAAAATCTGGGGGATTCCCGATGAACTTTATAACACCAAGTCGAACCTAGTTGTCTCTTACGATTGAACTTAAGCCATACTTGGATTATCCCTATTACCACTGGCAAGATCTGAATGGAAGTTAAAACCCTGCATGGTCGTGATCAAACTGTAAGGTAATATCCCAGTGTATCTAGAAGGTGCCATTTTATTTTATAAAATATTGTTATCTTGGCAACGATTTATATTATCTCCAGAGTCTTAGAATAAGTAGGAAAACATATCGTGATCTGTACCTCAATATTTATGCAAATATTCAAAAAATCAATTGGACTTATAATAAGTCATTAATTTGATTTTCTAATTATTGCACTAGTTAAATTTGAAAATACAGATGACTACATACAGGAAACTCTATCAAACTAAATATATAAAAACATTGCTGAGTTTGCACAAATGCATGCATGCCTCCCTTTTCCTGCCCATTGGGAGGCCCTGACGTAGGCTTCTAGTGGTTTGGGCCTATTTACCAATCCATTAAAAAAAAAAAAGTTTAGATACCTAAGCATTCGTCTGCTCTTAAATAGTAAATCTCATCCAGCAGTGCCTAAGTCTCTAGATTAGGCCTTACCTATTAACCAATATGATGGTATCAACTCATCTACTTCAAGTCATCAAAAATATAGGAGGTCCCCTACAAACTTCATGACATCAAATTGGACTTACTTTCTTCTTATGATTGAATGTAAGCTATACTTGGATTATCGTAACCACTAGTGGCAAGGTATGTCATGATGCTGAAGGCCTACAAGATTCAAAAATCACTTCAATGTGATGTGATTATATGCCTTATAGGAGCTTTGATCTCAAGGCACATTTGACGTAAACTTAAAGGGTCATTAGATTATCTTTGAATAGTCGTTTGAATCCTCTCTCTGCGTTTAATTGCTCATAAGTAGCTTAGTTAACAAGATCAATAGGCAGCTAACTACTTAGAGCTTCAAAGTTGGAGTTCAACTACCATGAACTCTTATCGTCAAGGACCTTGACAGGCTCATGACGAATGGACTACTATCATAGTCATAAAATTGGTACAACTTGAATTAAGTCTAAAAAGAATTTTATTCCATAGTTAATTATTTAATTTTGGAATTTGTTTGTCTGATTGGTGAAATTTGAATTATTCATAAATATGAAGTGTATGATAAGGAAGACACAACACAAAATATGTCCATTACACACTTAAAATTTGACTACGTGTTTTATGCTTTAAGAGGCTATAACTTTACCACAATATATGATCTGGATTAATTAATTTATTTAAATGCAATTAATTAGTAATATTGCTAACTATAAAATTTGACAATATTCAAGAAGCAAAAACAACTTTTTCTTTTTATGATTTAACATGTGGTAACATTTGGAATGGTTAGAAAGTGGATTCAAATATATACCAAGTTAGGCAAAGATCAAAAGTATTTTGTTGAAAAGGATAGTTGTAGGTCAACTATACCAAACATCGAGAATGTCAATATCAAATCTTGAAATAGTATTTTAACCTTGTCAAAAAAGAAATACAACATCCTTTATATTAAATGAAGGCTGAAGAACCACCTCTTCAAGATATAATATGTAAAGTACTGACTGAGTAGTTATCGAAAAAGTTAACGGATGTCAGTGGCCTTGAACCAGCTAGTAGATGTTAGAAAGAATCATCTTCTGCAACATTTGAAGCATCTGCAACATTTTTAGCATCATTCAACGATATGATTCTCATTGCTTATAAATAAAAACCATGACAAAGAGAGAGAGTACACAACATATGACAACAAAGATGCAATTCCTACTCAAAGTCTTATTGTACTCTGGAGTGATCATCTTCAAATCATTGCAATCTTTGTACAAATGCTTGACATTTCTTGTGAGGAACAAAGGTTGCAGGAATCCTACTCCTAAACAACAATGCTGATTAGGAGTGTCATCCTTCCTAAGTGGGGACTTAGGAGAAATCACTTCAAGAGAGGTCTTGAAGAATGCACTGTGTCAAGATATTTAGGTAGATGCTTGCAAATCGTATACATCTCAGAGTAGATTAATACAAGTTATTGAATCCTAAGAAAGGGACCTTAAATGGTGACGTTACCTACTTGGCGAGGTAGACCTCGTTGCAAAACACCGTGTGCTTTACTTTATGTTCTACTCTTACTTTGCTCAATTTCCTTGGTATACAGTCATATTGTCTTTAACTTTATTGTTCAACTTCCTTAAGTTTGCTATATTTATTATTCTCTATCTTCACATTTTAATTTGTAATTATTTGTCGTCTCCTTATTCACCCTCACGGAAAGGGTGACTTAACTTACTTCGGACCAACAATTGGTATAAGAGCTTGTCTTACCTCCTATAACTTTACCGTTAAGTGAGTAAAGGTCTATGAGTTGCCCAAGAATGGTTGATATTAGTAACATTAGGTATATGTCTAGACTTCCATTATTTTCTGAATCTAACTTTGTTCATTGAAGAGGCTTATGTAGACCTGCTTGGTGAATCAAGACTATCAGTTATAAAACATAGTGTCAAGGTCTCCAATGACATATCTTGCTATTTCCGACCATGTGGTAAGTGCGGTTTTGCTAGTTGAGAGAGATTGATAGCAACTGTCGGCATGCTATGTGAGCTACATCTTAAGGGGAGCTAAACGACGATATCCACTCATTGAGATGCTTGCTTATGCTTGGTTGATCACAAGTTGAAAATTGTATCCTTACTTGGAATCCCACCGCATCATTGTCCTTACTGACCAGCCTTTACAAAACACCCTTGAGTGATATCGAAGCTCTAGATGAGTGTTGAAATAGGCTATTGAGTTGGCACCCTATGGAATTAGTTATGAACCTATAAGGACGATCAAAGTTCAAGCTCTTCTTGACTTTATTACCAAATGCTCGATTCTAGGGAATAATGCATACAGTGTGCCAAATAGCCGAGAGAATCTCATTGACTAGTACACCTTAAAGAGCATCAAAGAGTGTAAAAACGTACAAGGAACTTAATGCTTTATATTATGCTTCAGATGCCAATGAGTTCAATAAAAGTTTTGCTTGTGAATCAACAACTAAATATTCGGACACCTTAGTTACCACATATAAATGCACAAGCCATGTCAAACAATTCATGATAAGCATCTATGTGCATCAATATGCTTCCTATTGAAAATGTAATAGAAATGTGCATCAGATTTAGTGACATCATTAACAAGCTCAGGTCTCTTCGAAAAGCCTACTGAAAAGAAAGGTGAGGAAGTTGATAAGAAGTCTCTCAAAGAACCAATCGGGAGCTAAGAACGCAACCAGAGGCTCAGAACTTGAAGACCTTAAAGTTGTAGGATCTGGTTGGAAACACTTATGCTTTATGAGAACCGCCTCTAAGAAGAGCAAGAAGAAAACTCAAATAAAGGGCTAGTTTTGCAGACAACAGTCTACCCTGAAAGTTGAGCTAGAGATTTAGTTGGAAAACTCTTAATTTTTTAGAACCACCTCCAAGAATGGAAAGAGGAAAACTTAGACAAGGAGTTAACCTTGAAAATGATAATCAAGGACCCTAAAAGTGACTTAGCATCTAAATCATCAGTATGAAATAGTCCTATTGGGTAGAGACCTCCACCAAATGCTTAAGAAGAAAAAGAACTTTGTGTTCAAGAAGCTTCAGAAAAGATCATTCTCAAAAGGCAATAAAGGTATAAAATCCTCCTATAAAAACTAATACAATTGTCTGCTATGGCTATGGTCAACTAGGATACATGATGAAAGATTGCCAATTCCGAAAAAAGAAAGCTAAAAAGAAGAAATCCAAAATAAAAGGGAAAAAGGCAATGATAGCTGCATGGAGTGACAGTGAAGACAAAGAGGATGATGTTGCCAACCAGTCCTTGGTGGCAAATGAAAAGGAATCAAAAGGTGAATCTGAATTCTCTAACCACTGCAAATCAATACTTAAGGAAGTGAAGAACACATCTACTCAGCATATAAAATCTCTCTTTTTTTTAAATGTCTAAAGATAATTTAATTGACACTATTATCCATGGTGTGAATGCTAAAATGAGTACATTTCTAAGATCAAGTCCCATAAAGATGAAATTGCTCTTTTGAAATATGAAAAGGAAAGTTCACAAGTTGAATATCATCATTAATACAAAAAATGCAAGTCTCCAAAGGATGAAAAAAACAACAACAACAACAACTCCCAGTGTGGATCCCGCTTTCGCAGGGTCTGGGAAGATCCAGCTGTAGGCAACATTACCCCTACCGATATTTCTACCCATAGAGAGGTTGATTCCTTAAGACCCACAA
>NCQV01041416.1:468-15020 GCA_002740545.1 Lophocereus schottii
ACAAGCAGATACCATTGGTCAAAATACTCTGGTCAAACCACACCTCCCAAGAAGCCACCTGGGAGACCGAAGACGCTATGAGAACTGCATATCCACATTTATTCGAGGTAATCCTACATGATATGGTGAAGTTCATTAGTTTCGAGGACGAAACTTTTTAAGGGGGGAAGACTGTAATAGAACAACACTAAATTATGTTATTCATATCATTTCATTAATCCAAGTGATTAATTTCATTTCATTTACATCATTTATTTTCGTTATTCCCATTTGGACATTTCTAACTAGACCCTCACTTTGCAATTCGTGGTTTTGTTTTAGTCAAATTGTGAGAATCGATTTAGGCCTTGATATTCTTTTTCATGACACTAAAATCATTTAATCTCAAACTTTGAAAAAAAAAATCGCAAACGCACTCGGTTTCAGTTCTTTCTCTAAACCCGAGCCCGTTTAGGGGCATTTGCGACGCAACAAGACTTGATCTATATTTGTTTAGCTAAACCCTCTTAATCAAGCCTTAATCAAGCTTGATAATTTTGAATTTTCCACTTTTATTTGCAGCCAAGTAAATTTAATATAAATTGTAAAATTTTCATTTTAGTTTCATTTTACACCAAGATTTCAAGAGACTTTCTCCCTCTTCCCTCTCCTCCTTCTCTCTCTACATGGCAGCACAGCAGCATCAACCCCCCTCCCAACCACCTTTCAACCACCAAAAACCCACAAAACAACCCCCACTCACCACCCCCAAACACCCCTTTCAGTTCCATAAGCATCAAGAATCATTTCTACCACTTTTTCAATCACAAAGTGAGTTTTCTTTTCACCCCTATGCTGATTTTTGTTTTTGATTCTTGATCTTGTTGGTTTTGTTTCTTATTTTGGTTATTTTAGTGATGGATTATGTTGGTTTTTAGGGTATTAAGAATCACCTATTTGATGGATTATGTTGGAGTTGAAATTGGATGAGGTTAGTGTTAGGGTTTCATCATAGTCATGCAAGCTTTTTGTTCAAGTGTTGTTTAGTGATTGATCTATCCTTGTTTTTGCTTATCTCTTAATATATTGAAGTTTGTTATGTTGTTTATGGTGTTTTCAAAAGTTGAGAGTGAGTTCAAAGTGACCCAAAGTTAGGGTTTTATCCAAAATGCAAGATTTGGATTAACTAATTGTAAATTTGAGGTGTGTGTGTATATGTGACTAGAACAGGAGTTTTATTTGATATGAATATGAAAAAGAATCATGTATGGTGTTTTTGTATGATGTTGGGATGTACCAAAGTGTGTTTACATGCTGTTAGGAAAGAGTTTAAGTTGAGAATTGGTGTGAAAAGTGAGAGAACCCACTCGATCAGTGAGGCTGGAATTTCCAGAAAAATAGGACAGCCTTTGAAATGAACTAGTAATGATCGGTCCAGCCCAAAATTCGAATTTTTGGTGGGTAGATAGGTCAGTGTGTTAGCTTCAAAATGGTTTTTGAATCGCATTAATCTAAGATCGGTGGAGAAAGTTATAGTAATTTTACCGAACCTGTGCAGGATGGGCTCAAAGCTGACAGGTTGATGTTCTAGCCCCATTTTAGGAACCCTATCGTGGGAATCATGTTTCGTGTCCTAAATGGAAGTTTTAGGGGACTTCCTAATATGTTTAAATTAGGGTCTTATGTCTCATTTTTGAGGTCGAGAGTATAAGTTGTGGATTATTCTTTCCGCACCCTCTTTACAAGCCCTTATACTCTAAACTTGCTACCGTGCCTTACCTCATATTTCTATGGTTCAAATCGTCATCATTTTGGCTTAATGTATGAACTGGGTTGTAAGGTTCTTCGTAAGCCAGTTTTATTTAAAGTTATCCATTATAAGAACAAGATCATTTCGATCTTTTGAACAGAATCAAGGCCTAAGCTTTCATTTTCTTCACTTTAGTGCATCTTATTCCTCTGTGAACTAGCATCTAAAACTTCCAAGTACATTTATTGCCTGTATCTTTTTAACCAGCACGTATTTATCGAAATCATGATATTTTGGTAAGTACATCAATGAATCATTTTAATAAGTGCTTTATCACATAATTAGTGACCCCATAAGTTATCAGTTACAGGGCATTGCCCTCCAGTTATCCGCACGGCTTCAATCTAGGTCCCTCGGTCGGCTTGGCAGGTGTACATCCATTCACAGATCGTAACAATTACTCATAATAATTGGCAATACAGTTTTATATGCATCTCATTCCCTGTTTTAATTAAAATGAATTGCAAGCAGACCCAAATAACTTTTCAGTGAATCTTTATCAGTGCAGGGATGCATGCACTGAGCTTTGGCTCACAGTTAGAAATGTTTTATGTTTTGTTTTAGGAAAGTGTTCAATGAACCACCCTCAGGCGGGCAGGGAGGCTGGAGGTGATAAATGAGATAGGGCCGTTCATGCGATTAACGGCGTGGGAGAGTTAAGATGCTATCTTGGCATATTGTGATATATTTTGGAGTGTCAACTGTATATGTGAACTGAATTATGTATTTTGGGTGTTACGACTGTATTTCTGAACCAAGTGATGGATGTTGGTGTAATCCTTGGAATGTTAGAACCTTTTTTGTATATAACTAGATGGTTTGAGTTTCTACCCTGTTATGGGTTAACCGCTGGCTTATGGCAAGTTTTCATGTATAAGTGAAGCCTTGTCCTTTGTGGACGGCGGTAACGTCCCGTTCATTGAGTTATTATATTTTATTGTGAACCTTGAGCAGGTAAATGCAAGTAGCTGAATGTAGGCAATGAATCATGTACATCTGGGGCGTTCCAGTTGTAAAGAAATATTAATAGCAAGAGCTTTGGGATATGAGATATATGAAAATTATATTGCTAAATTAAGTCAATATTACCACAAAATCGAGCATCATGAAGCTAATTTTCATATATTTTTACCACAATTTACCGTATATAATGAATTCCATAATTAATGAAAAATGCATGACATGACTTGAAAAATGGATGCCATCGACACTCTTGGTACATGAATCTCTTATTTAAGGAAATAGGTTAATTATCAATGTCTTCGTCTCCAAAAACAAAGGAAAATGAGAATCAATTTTTAGCTTTTTAGGATTCTCTTAATCTATGGGAAAATGAACCTAAGAATCCAAGAAAAGGCAAATTTTATAAGAAAAGAACTTTAACTAGCAAAGAAGAGAAAAATACAAAAGAAAGAATGATAACAAGCCAAACCCCAAAAGCAAAGATTTTTACAAAGGTTGCATATTGTCAGCAAATAGTTGTGAGTGTTGGACATGTTGAGAAGTAGTGCATTATGCAAACGAATGCAAAAATGGGAAGAACAACGTACTTATTAAAACATTGGTTAATTTAGATTATTTTGAGCTTAGCGAAGAAGACGCACTAGACCTTGCCCTGAAAAATAACAAAGAATTATTGAGATAGTAATGAAGGACAAATATGAAAACAACGATTATGGAGAAACTAGTCATATGATGGAAAGTAACTCAATTAGTCTCAATGATTTTTAAGGAGGGGAATTTACAATAGATGATAATGAAGAGATAAAAGCAGATTGGGTCCTTCCTATGACAAAAAAAAAATAATATGAACCATAAAAATCCATCTTTCAATTAACACATAGGCAAAATGATGGAATTTTAAAGGTAAAAGATTGTGAAATTGATGTAGAAGGGGTTGATCACATCAACAAAGAAAATTTCAATAACTATAATAATGACCAAAGTATAGATATATCCATTTTAGAAGTGATCAAGTTTGAATTACATTATAACAATATTATAACAAAGATATCAACCTTTACGCTTTACTATGTGATATTAGATATACCAAATTTAATAATCAAATTATCACATGGATTAAGACCAATTTGTAAAATGGTTCAGTGGGATTTTATTGCGATGTGCATATTATGTAAGCTTAAAAGAAGAATTTGCTAAAAACTTTCTATCCCTAAAGATAAAAATAGTTGGGATGGATATGAAGAAAGAAGGCTACCCACTAAGGATATTTGAAAAATAATATACAAATTAGATAATGCGATAAATCATAGGACTAAGGTAACAATGATAGAAGCAGAAAAATTTGAAAGTCCTACTACAATGCAAAAAATTTAAAGGATAAAGTTCAATCCACATGAAATAAAAATTGATCGGTCTTGCATAGCCAGCTTTGCCAAGCCCACTGATTAATAAGAAAAATGTAATAAAAATATATGAGAATAGAAAAATTACTATTAAACCCCAATTATTTGGAAGTATAAGTATAAGACTACAATGGGCAAAAGGATCTACAATAGGTAAAGAAGATATTAAAGAAGGTGATATAATTAGCATGACCCATGAAATTAGTAGAATGAGTTTTGAACCTGTAAGAAATATTATAGATTGAAGTATAAGTTTGGATAGAAAAACCAATGACTACAAAACAAGGGCCAAGTGAACCAATTTATGAGGGTGAATTGGTTAGAAACATGACTATGGAGATATGCTAAAAAGTCACCAATACTAATTCTAATAGCATTTATATCCCTATAAATATATGCTTAAACAAATATAATGGATACGAATTGTGTGCTTATATTGATGGTGATTGTTCTGTCTATTTTGGAAAAAAAATTCTCAAAAAATTCTTTGCTTCTAGAACTCGTGGAAAAATAAAAAAATTCTCTGAAAGTAAGGATAACTTATGATAGCACAATGAGGCACAATGAGGCCATAGAAGGATTATTTGTTAAAATAGTAGGAGTTCAATGAATTATAGCAGTTTTGTATGCCACCAATCCATGATCTGATGACATGATTGTTGGAAACAATTTTCAAAGGCTATATGCTTCATGCACACAAACCATAAGCCAAAACATACTCATAATAAATGGTCACTTAGTTCCTATTCATAAATTAAATAAGGCATACGCTCATCAGAACATTGAATTTACATGTAGCCAGTATGGTGTTATCCCTATACATTGTGAAGTAGCATTAACAATGTTACTACTCGAGTTCACTATTGAAGAGCAGGTTGTTGAACAATATGAAGAATTACGCAAAAACTCTACTCTATTATTCCTCTAAAATTTTGGGAGAATGATAAGACATTTGCTAAATTACTTTGTTAGATCCCAACACTCTTCTTTGAGTTAAACAAATCGTGTATACACATTAGAGTTATTAGAAATAGTAAGAGTCCTCGGACTGATCTTGCTTTCATGGTGATTAATCATGTTGAAGAAAAAAAACAAAAGCTAGAATGGTTATTAATTATAAAAAGCTGAACGATAATACTATCTTTAATAGTTATCATATTCTTGCCAAAATAGTTCTTTTCATTAGAATTTAAGGTTCTCGAAGATGGGCTGTAAAAACGGATAGTAGTAGGCGAAAGTTAATAAAGAAAGTATTTCTTTAACTGCTTGTAGTACCCCTCAAGGATATTATGAGATGATAGTGGTATAATTGGATCTTAAAAATATACCTCAAATATTCCAAAGAAGAATGAATAATATCTTTAAATATCTCAATCACTGTTGTCTTATTTATGTCGATAATATTCTTATCTTTCTAAGACTATAAAATAGCACAAAAATGGCATTCTGCTTGTCAAGATACATTAATCATGGTATCATCGCTGGTTAGAACAAGTGTATTTATGTTAAAAAAAAACAGATTTTAGGTCTAGAAAAAAGAAGTTCGACAAATAATTCCACAAAAGCATATTTTAGAAAAAAAGAAAATTTTCCAAAGAATACTAAAGATATGAAGAAATAAGAAAGGTTTCTTAGATATCTTACGTATGCTTCAAACTTCATTAAAGCTTTAGCTAAATTGAGAAAACCATCCGATAGACTTTGCCTTTCAATCCTAAGGGCATCCTCTAATCACACGTCACCCCTAAAGCAGAATTCCATTTTTGCCGACCCACTCTTATATGCTGGTTAATATCCTCATCAATGTCCCTATTTTGCTGGATGATTGAGCCAAGGTACTTAAACTTATCTACCCTAGGTATTTGTGTCCCATCCAGGGTGACTTCTCCCCCCTCTTCTATCCTTCCACTGAAACAATAATGCAGGTGTTCCGTTTTCGATCTACTTAATCTAAAACCTCTAGCTTCCAGCGTATGCCACCAACTCTCCAACTTGCCATTCACCCCCTACCTGGTCTCATCGATAAGTAGTGTCCGATTCTAGCAAATTCAATCCTCCTATGTGATCCCATCATGAAACCTTGGGAATATGAGATGGTAACGTGATTTATAGAAATCCCTGATCCATGAGTATCAAATATGTCCAAGTTTAACTAAGTTTCAAAAGTATATGTTTAAAATAATCAACCACATTAGCACATCACCTAATGATCCAATAAGAGCCCCTGAAAATAGAAGTTTGTACATTGAGGTATATTACACATTGATTGAGTATGAAAAGGAAAAGGAAAAACCGGCCCATTATCTTATTCAACTAATTGATAAATGACCCTGATGATCACTGGCAAGAATGTTTTCTAGAGTGACAAGAAATCATCAGTGCTCCGTCTTTAGTAAGAGCCATAGGTTTTTACAATATTGATCATCAAGTGTAGGAATTGAATGAATGAAGGAAGATAGTAATCCGCTATGAAAACACCACTTTTGCTTATCATAATGAATTCACTAAGAATGTGAAAGTGGAAGGCGCTGTATTAAAAGATGTTTTTTATTATTTCTTTAATATTGAAGCTAAAAAATTCCTATTAGAAAAAAGAAAAGAAATATCTACCTGATTTATTGAAAAATGGGATTAGACCATCTTGAATTGGAAGAATATTTTGATAATTATATGGATAATGATGGACTTGAAAACATAATTAGATAAGAAGATATATAAAATCTTAATATGGATGACTAGTCTTGTCAGCATTTAGTACTTTAAAAACATTTATGCATCATTGTGTAGCATCTTGGTAGAGTGTCAAGATAGAATAATAATATAGTCTGTTGTAGTCATCTGAAAGTGCCCTATGACAATACATATACCATTGC
Organism: Lophocereus schottii; assembly: GCA_002740545.1. NCBI lineage: Eukaryota > Viridiplantae > Streptophyta > Magnoliopsida > Caryophyllales > Cactaceae > Lophocereus > Lophocereus schottii. The sequence goes on from NCQV01041416.1 coordinate 7,497, forward strand.
CATTAGGGCACCCTATTATTCGATCTCCTCTATAAAAGGAGAAGCTTAATGTTGTGAATGGATACGGTTATTTGAGCATACTTGAGCAAAAGAGAAGTTAGATTTCACTATTTCTCTATAAGCAAGCATCTCAAATGATCTTAGTAACTTAAGCCCCTTTTCAATATTTCCACTGTAATATTTCCATCTTCAAGCTGTCAATAAAAGAAGTTTTCCAATAGGGAGCTGTTGTGTGAATTACCATAAGTGCATGACGTCAATGTAATTAGTAACGGTAAGTACGGGTCGTGTCTACGCAGAACTTGATTTGGACCACCAAATCTGATCTTAACATTCAATTTAGGCAAAATAGCCACTTGGATTGTAGTTAACTAAAATCAATTTGAAGCTACTGAGTAATTAAAAGTTAAACGTAACAATCAGATGGTAAAAATCTTAGGTTGGGAATCACTACACTATTATGCTTTCCAGATGAATCACTAGCCTATGCAAACCTGCTATTGGAGATGTTTGGAGTGGATGGATTACAAGTTAAAATTCATCTACTTTCAAGGATCGTTAGTGTTTACAACTAAAATACGATGTTTTTCATAAATGGAAATATGAAATTAGAATTTTTATTTGATTTGATTTTGTTTTGTAAGTATTGAGAAAATCAGAAAAAAAAAATGGAAAAGATGATGAAAAATGTTGAAGCAACGAGTGTGAGCTGCTCTCACTTGATTTGACCTACTCTCAGTAAAAAGGCCAACATCAAAAAGAGTGAAAAAAAAAGAGAAAATAAATCAAGAAAAAAAGCCCTACCAGCCCCCCTGGTGCCCTGTACATGACTTACAATCCCTTTGATTTTGTCACTCTCTCTCCTCCTCATGGGCTTAGACCTGATACAACCCGCCATTTCTCTATCTCTCCTTTAGCTCTCCCTCTATCTCTTTGAAAGCAAGATCACCTTCCATGATCTCTATCATCATCTATCTCCACCTTCAGAAGCACCACCAAGGTCACGCCAGGCGCTAGCTCATCACCGCTATAGTCAAGAAGCCACACCATCCTCACATAAACGGCCCATATGAAGCAAGGACACCGACTTGGGGGGTGTTTAAATTGAAGAGGGCAAATGGCAAAGTGAGATATCAGGACTTAATTTTAGGAATCTTATTAGTTTTAATCCCAGTTAGATAATTTTAGGGTTTTAATTTCAAGGGTCGTTTTAGAGTTTTAAGGTTTTAAATTCCGGTATTTTGCTATCTTGTTTTGGAATTTCAGATATGTTCTTGTTTGCAATTTTATGTTTTTAACGCTGGTTGGTTGCTTGCGACTAGTTGATGATAATCTTCAACCTATAATTATAATGTTTTTGAGTTGGACTTTGAGTAATTTTAGTTTTCCTTCCCCCATTTGTGCCCCTCTGTTCTATTTGTGCTTGAAGTTCTGGGTTGTTGAATGTGTGTTCTTGTGCAGGTGATGAAGATCAATTGATGGACTAGGCTGAGCTCATGGGCAGTGATGCCTCTGATTCTTCCCTTTCCTTTACTTCTCATCGTCTCCATTGTGCTATGTGCTTGTTCTATTTTCTAGGTTAGATTATGTTTGTCCCCATAATTGAAGAAAAGCTTAAGTCTCATCTTTATACACCCTATTTCTTGGTAATTTTGATTTGTGTTTAGTTTTGTTAGTCGTTTGGTTTTGTCTAATCAATCACCCTCTGTTTAACTTCCCTTACCCATGCGGTGAGTTACGTTTGCTTCGCTACCTTCTTTAATGGAGGTTAGCACACTCAAGCTGAGGTCCGTCAAGCACGGATGCTTGTTCCTTCTCATCCCCCTTTTTCTTAGATTTGTTTGGATTATGCAAACATCAATTTTGCTAGATACGAAAGATTAGATTACTTTTGGTTTTTTCTTGATGACAAAAGTTGTAGTCACTGGGTTTGTAGAAAAGGAAGCGAACAAGTTTTCTATTTTTGATCTTGTGAAAATGCATGAGGTTAGGCTTCATTCTTTATGTCACCCTATTTAGTACATCTTTCCTATATAATTGCTATATGAATCATATACTTTGCTTTACTTAGTGTATTGAAGTTTTATTTCCAGTAAATGAGTTGACTTGAGAAATTCGCAATTAGTCTAAAGTTAATTTAGTTATTCCACAGTGCTTAATCTAGTTTGTTTTAATAAATAAGTTGACTAGTTTGATATTTAGTTTCCTTAAGTTCATCCTTGTCCCTGAGCAGATGACCCTCAGTACTATGGTGAAAGTTGTACACTTGCAGCCTATGTATTTCAGCCTCGAAAATTTCGTATAAGTTTTTGGCGTCGATGTCGGGGATGGCAGCGTGAGATTGGGTCACAATTTCTTTTTCTTTGTTACTTTCTTATTAGTTGTACATGCTTTATTTTGCTTTCTTTATTTCCTTATTAATGGTAACTTAACTTAGTTTATTTCTTGAAACAAAATCCAAAAAAAAATTGGAAAAGTCAAAAAATGAAAAAAAAGGAAAAAAATTTAAAAGGCCCTAAAAATTGAAAAAAAAAACTTAAAAAATTTAAAAAAACAAATGGCAATTTTCTATGTCCATCAATTTGAACATGAAATATTTTTGCAATATTTGAGTAGATTGAATGACTTTCCTACTCAATGTGTTGATCAATAGTTTGACAAATGGGAATTTGTCAAGTGATCTTTGAAGGTCTTAATGATGAATATCGAAGTCATATTGAGACTACGTACCCTGGGGCTTTGGAATATTTATAAACTAAGACTCCAATGAAATTTTGGATTTCTTTGAATATTTGGTTCATGAGACTTGGTAGTATGAACATGCTCCCCATTCCTGACTATTATATTTTACATCATAAACCTTCAGATGAGAGTTAGTTTTGGGGTATATCCTATGAGCACTCTAAACTCCTTGTGTTCCTATTTTATGTGCTTATTGTGATTCCTTTGATTATGATGTTAATTATTGTGATTCCTTTGATCATGATGTTCATACTTGTCAACTGCTTAGTAGACCACATAGATTAGAGGCATTAACTGCCTTAAATAGGGAGGTTTACTTGCATAGTTTACTCAAGACTGACCTTAGTTTAGGCTCTCCTGCACCTAAGGTCGGGTCGTGTGAAGACTTTGATGTTAGGAGTGCGGCATTGATGCCTTTAGGGTATGATTTTCATCATGATACACATTATGATGACCTCGAGGTAGCAAGTGATCCATCATCTCCTTTAGCAGTTGGACCCTCCCTAGAGTTTAGCACAATTAGTGATCACCTCGAGAGTAGTCTAATCCTTCATGATTTATCTCTTCCTTTGGCCTCCTTAGGAGAGTTAGAGGAGGGAAATGGATTTGAGACTGATGCTAGTTTTGATGATTAGTGTGGTATATTACTTGAGTCAGAGGATACCTTTTCTAAGAGCATTCTCTTGATGAGCCTTCTTTTATGGAGTCTAGTGAGGTTACACCTCACATGTGGCTTAGTGATCCCATCCGTATGGATTCTTCCTTTGACTTAGCTCCCACCCGTCCCATTTCACTCATTTCTTCTTCCATCCCCATTCTTCCTCCTTATTTAGATCCTCCCGAGTCTACTTTTGTAGAGCCTGAAACTTTTATGCCTGGCAGTCCTTGTTTAGATCAAAGTCTTGATGATAGTGATATAAAGAGACTTGAGAATCACTTTAAGGAGAAGGACTTAAACTTTATGTCATCCTATGAGCTTTGATTTTCATATCTCATTTGATTGGCTTTGCCTTGGTCCTCTTCCCTCTCCTTTAGAGATGTTGGACTTCATTTAGGTCATTCCAACCACTCTCGATAGGTTATGCATCCATATAGTCACATCATTGTTAAACCATTGACTCAGGCATCTTATTTTGCATATACACATCTCTCGTTTGATTGGACTGAGAGCTTTGATAAGCTCAAGAAAGCCTTAAGTTCCATTCCTTTTATGCAATTTATTTGGGCTACACCTCCTGTTTCTGACTGATTTCATTTTTGTGACGATTGTGCCTGATTGTTTGACAAGCTGTTATGAGCATTGGTGGGTTTTGATGAGTAGTAGCTTATGAGCTGAGATAGAGTGGCTGATGCTTCATGGACCTCCTCGACATCAGCTAAGTGAGGCATTAGTTTAGGTACAATCAGTACCCAACCTGGTATGATCGTTCCACCCCTTCGCTGTTCTTTTTTTTTCATTTCTTATCTTTCTTTTTGTACAGAGTCATGTATATTTAGGATTGTGATTGTGTGGGTGATCGATCTTGAGGAGAAATTTGGGATTTGTTGTGTCCACTTGGCTATGATCACCCTTGGTTGTGTTATGCATTTTGCTATTAGTGGTGTATCTTGTTTTGCGAATACTTGCTAGCCCGTTTAGTTGAATAGTTGTGGATACTTAAGATTGCGATTGTGTTAGGGGTGTTCTGTTTGTCTTTATTTAGTAGTTTCTTGTTTATTTTAGGAATTTTTTTTTAGTATGTTTTAATTGTATATTTTGTTTCTTTGGTTTCGTGAGTTTTTGTTTTTCTTTGGTTTTGTCTTGTTTAATATTTTGTTTTTGTTTTCTTATTGTGTTTTAGTGGTTTTATTTTTGTTTTGCATTGTGCTTTTCTTTTATTTTATATTTTCTTTTGTTCACGGTTTTCTTTTGTTTTCTAGCTCCTTGATTTTGATTTTATTTTTGTGTTATAGTTTGGTTTTGTTTTCTTTTGTCATTTCAATTTTGATTTTTATTTTGATTTTGGTGATTTTTGTTTTTGGTTTTGTTTTTGTTTTTGCTTTAGGTGCTATCCTAGTTTGCATGTACTTGTGGATTTATATTGGTTTTACGGTTGTATAACTTATGTGATTGTTTTTTAACGCCTTAGTTTCCATAATGAGGACATTGTAAAGTTTTGCTTTGGGATTGGGGTGCTCATTTGCATATTTTTTTTGAAAATTTTGAAAAAATTCAAAAAGATTTTTACTTTTTTTCCTTTGGGATTTGTGTTCTTTCTTAGGCAATTGTGTTCCCATGTTGGTAGGTTATTCAGCTATAAGTAAATGAAGTTTACATGATGACATGTCTTGTTGAGGACATAGATTCGATGCTTCATAATAACCCTATATATCTCATGTTTGTGATTTTGTACCTATGTTGCTCCCTTTACCGCCAATTTCTTAGGGTCTTGTTGTTAATTTTACATGTGAAGTTTTGTTTGTCGAAATTGCCTTCTATGCTCCTGAAAAATGCGGGAAAAAAAAGGAAAAAATCTTTAACAGTAAATAAAAACCCGAGCACCAATGTTTAAAACCACTATTTTTATTTCATGTCTTTAGTTTGCTTGAATATGTACTATTTTACTTGATTACACATCTGTTTAGCCAATGAAATAAGTAATCTACACATCTAATAAAATACCTTTTTAGGGAAGGCCTGAATATTTGCAAGTCCAGTAGGTATTTCTCTTGTTAGAAAAAGCAAAAAAGCAAAAACCCTCACGTGAACTCGTTCGACTACTTGGAAAACCAACGGCTTAAAGGGCTTGTTGCATATGCTAAATGCAACCATGATTCCTATAAAAGTGAGTTAGAATTTCCTTTTTCTTATTTTTCATTTCATTTTAGGTAATTTAGTTTGTTCTACTCGAGGACGGGCAAAATCTTAGTGTGGGGGTATTTGTCTGCACGCAAATTACGATATTTTTAGTATACCCTTGTACTTGATTTATACTCAAAATAAATATGAAATTAGGATTTTTATTTGATTTTATTTTGTTTTGTACATGTTGGAAAAATCAGGAAAACATGAAAAAGATGATGAAAATGTTGAATTAAAGAGTGTGATGCTCTTACTTGATTTGGCCTATTCTCGGTAAAAAAAAACCTAGCATCAAAAAGAGTGAAGAAAAGAGAAAATAGATCAATAAAAGCAAAGCCCTACTAGTCTCCCTCATGCCTAGCACATGAATTACACCCCCCTCTTATGTTCATATTCTCTCTCTTCCTTATGAGCTTAGACCCAATATAACCCCCCATCTGTTTGTCTCTCTCTCAGCTGTCCTTCTCTGCGAAAGCAAGATCATCTCCCACCGTCTCTATCATCATCTATCTCCAACTTCATCAGCACCAACAGGGCCATGCCAAACACCAGCTCACCACCACCATCATCGTCTACAAGCCACGCCAAACACCAGCTCACCACCACCATCATTAATGTCCACAAGCCACATCATCCTCGCATCAATGGCCTAGATGAAGCAAGAACACCGACTTGGGGGGGCATTTAAATTGAAGAGGGAAGCAGCAAAGTGAGGTATCTAGGCTCAATTTTAAGGGTTCTTGTTGGTTTTAATTCCAGTTAGACAATTTTAGGGTTTTAATTTCAAGTTTCATTTTAGAGTTTCAGGCTATTAAGTTCCCGTATTTCGCTATCTTGTTTTCGAATTTCAAATATGTTCTTTTTTGTAATTTCATCTTTTGAAGCTCGACTAGTTTGTTAGGAGTAGTTAATCATAATCTTCAGCTTGTAGTTACAATGTTTTCAGTTTGGACTTTGAGTAATTTTATTTTCCCTTCCCCCATTTGTGCTCTCTATTTCTGTTTGTGCTTGAAGTTCTGGGTTATTCAATTTGCAGTTCTTGTACGGGTTGTTAGAATGAAGAATGCAATGGTTGCTGAGAAGGCAGAAAGATAAAATGTGTCGTGGATGGAACCACTGACCTGAAAGCTAAATTTGCCCGACTTCGGTGCAAATTATAAATGCGAAGAAGCTCCCAAGGTTTAACACAGCAAGCCTCTCACTCATGCACTCGAGGGAGAGACTATGGAGTATAATTATCTATTTGCCCAGGAATAAAGAAAGGAAGAGAAAAGGAAAGAAGACTTATGTTTTCTATATGTTCTCCAGAGCTGCAGAAACGCTACTTTTATGATGGAGTGATAAAGGAAAATAGCTGTTAAACAGCAATAAAGAGGGGAGTAAAGTGAGGGCGTAAAATCAGGGAATAGGAGTGATTATATTAACTGAAGCATTAATGCAAGAAGACTCAGTCAAGCTTGAACTAAACCGCAAACAATCCAAAGAAAAACTCTCCAAAAATATAAGTAATAAGGCCCACGGCCCGCGTCGCGCCTAGCCCAGACCGGATGGACGGGCAGCGACAGCGGGCGCGCACGTGTGGCAGCCCAAGGCACCCTCAACCCTCTTAAAACATGGCTTCAAGCTATTCAATAGGCATAATGAGAGTGGGATATATAAACCCTTCAAAGCACCCCCTAAAAGTTCCATGTAGGACAATAAAAGGAAAAGATATAGAGAGTGAGTGTACACCCTTTTGGAGTGCCATTACTCTAACAATCCCTCAGTAATGGCACATAAAAGAAAAGAAGAAAGATTTCCTGGGCAAGGAGGGTTGAATACTTAAATATCAATGTCTTTCGATTGAATTGATATGTAGTAAAGAGAGGCAACAGCTAAGTCTAACAAGTGAACTTGCTCTCGAACTTGTTAAACTTTAGGTGAGGCCCTCTCAACACATA
>NCQV01041428.1:5008-20418 GCA_002740545.1 Lophocereus schottii
CATCAAAGAACCTAGAAAATAACAAAATTAAAATACTATCTATTTTGGGGACAATTTGTAATTTCATAAAACTTCGAGTTAGAAAAACAAATATTTGTTCTCTGAAAATCATTTCACCTAAACAATTGCATCGGAAAAATATTTTCCAAACTCATAGATCCTGCAAATTAATACATCAAACCTCAGTGGACTAATATGTACTTTTTTCCAAGGTACCCTAAGAAATCTAAGGGAGTTTTGTTCACTTCACTAAGCAATTTCAAAGTGAAGGTGAGATTGTCTAAGCTAACTACACTTGCGTCTCGACCTATTACATCAAGATCACCATGTTCACAGCCTCAACAGCCCTAAGCAGGTCCTGGATCCTCACTTTCACAACCTCAATAGCCAACAAGGAGGAGTGAGAGAATGGGGAGATTTCTCTTTCCTAAGAAGACTTATGTGGTGCTCGATGAATGAGCACTTGGGGTTGTTGATTTTGTACGTTTGCGATTATTTTAGGGGATATATGTTGCATGTTGTTCAAAAATGACAATGGGGAAAGATGTATTTCCATTTTTTGGTGTTTGAAGTTAGGTTTTCTTTTTGGATTTATGTAGATGAATATATATGTTCGCTGAACCTAGTGTTCATTTTAAAAGGTAGATGTATAGGGATGCACATCTTATGACTTCAGCTAAGTGAAGGCTATGTTTTGGGGATATAGCATATAAACTAATTCATATAATGTCAGCATATGTGTGAAACCAACTATTCTGTTTATATCAAAGCACATTCTACTAAATTATGTCTTATTTCACTGCTTATATGAATACGCACACTACTAAAAAACAACTGAAAGCAATTTTAGTCATAAATTTACCATTTTTATTTGCATTGCATTATATTTGCTTAGAAAAATTTGCACATGGGTCCATTCAAGTATGAGATAATATTTTTCTGACCCACCTAATTTGGGTAAATATTTTTAGGCTCGCAAAGTTTAGGTTAATATTTATTGGACCCAAACCGGGAAAAAAGTTTGAAAACCAAACGGAAAAGTGATGTGGCATTCTTAAATTACCCTACTACCTATAAATTCTGGCTTGTAAGAAGTTAGGTTAGAAAAGTAATTAAAAAAAGAGAAACTCTAAAAATTCCTTCAATTAACAAAGTAATAGAGTAAAAGCAACTTCTATTCCTTTAAACCCCCTAATTCATCCACAACACAGAAAAACCCCCCCACACATACACACGCTCTCTCTCCCCCCCCCTCGAGAATTTGCTACATATCTTTTCATAACCCTACAGTGTTTGTATTCTCCCTCTCGACAATCTGAGGCCCATTTCAGAAGTTGTTGATGGAAGAATATTCTCTAGGGTAGTAAAGTTATGGTCCAAAGATGATTTCGGTCCCAACTTCACTAAACCAGCTGAAATGACAAAGGAGAAAGGGAAAGCTCAACAGGAAAAGGTGTCTTTCTTGCTTGAATACATCAAATTTCATAATTATTTTGTGAAAGATGGAAATTTTCCAGGTAAAGGTTACTATTAGAGTAAACAATTCTAGATTAGGGCTTTGTTTAGTTGTTTGGGGGTTTGGGTTTCAGTGGGGTTAATTTAGCTTAATTTAAGTAATGTAGTTTTGGAATGGTTCTAATATAATGGTGTTACTTGTTTAAAGTTGTTTATTTTCTATAAGGATTCAAATGCCATGAAAGTTGACTAATAATTAGAATCTGGGCTTAATTGTCTCCCCACTTATGAATATTATATGTTACTTAAGTCAGATTTATGAAAACTGAAATTGGGATTGTTTTGTTGTGTTGTTTGACAGTATTAAAGAAATTGCGTATATGAAAGTGATTTAGTTGTGGTTCAATTAGAATAGGAGTTTTGTTATACTTTTGTAATATATTACGTTAAATGAAATAGAATAGTAAGTTGAATATTAATTTATTGTTTTGTAAATTGAAGGGAAAAGAATTTCGAGTGTTTTATATGAGTGCCACAAGGTGGATTTCACTTGTGAGTTAGATGAGTATCAGATGCTTGATCTTAATGGGGATGTTAGGGATCAACTCATAAAGGTAGGATATGAACCACCTATGTTCTTTGGCTTTTATGTTAAGTGCACCTAGTGCTAGCAGAAGAAAATTGCCCTCATTGTGTGATAAGGATTGGCTGCATTTAGTTAGGTTATGGAATTATGCCAAAGGAGAGATTCTTATATATATGCTAGCCACTATTTCCCCTTCTAAACACGAACGCATTATTAATCAGTTAGACGGAGCAAAAGGACGCCATGGTCGAACTGGGCAAAACACAAAGAACCCTTAAGTTATAATCCTTTTTAAAATTCTCCTTCTGTCAGTGGTAATGATAAAGATGTGTTCAATGTACTTATGGAGGATGAGTATGAAGCTATGTTATCTACTAGACAACTAATTAAAAAAAAAGGTTGACAGTTTGATTTGTACTCTGGCTTTCCAACCCATTAAGTCATCAAAGAGGCCTACTAAGTTTAACGTGTCCCCTTTGAAAAAGTCACTAAACCTTGAGCAAAACATCTCATTTACAAAGTTCCCTCCTACTACCCAAGGAGCTTTTGCCTTTCAAAATTAGAGGGTTAGTGAACCCTACACCTATCTTTGATTCATTAAGTTCACTAGTCACAGTGAATTTTTCTACATAGTCAAAGTCCTCCCAAGCTACCTCATCTGACCCTCCAGCATCTACGCTTGCATGTCACCATCTATCATCTCAACCTTGCTTATCTTAGCCTCTAACATCTCAGCTTACCTTATATGACCTTACATCATGTCTGCCTCCAATGTCTCAGCCTGCCCCTTCTGGCCCTTGATCATCTCTACCAACATCCTATGAACCTACATCCCCTCAACCTGCACCATCTAAGCTAACTACCGCTAAAAATTATGTGTCCCTTCCTCATCTCAATTGAGGTCTTTTTTTAAAACCAAAAAAAAAAAAACAAAATGGCTGGCCTTCTCACAACAACTTAGATCTTCCACAAAAACCATAGAGATAACTCCCTCTACACCTAAGAAAAGATCTAGCCCTTCCTTGGATGATATTGATGTTAGTTTGGGAGAGCTAGTGCCTTATCATTTGAGATGGTTGAGTTAACCAAAAATAGCAGATGATTATGATGCTAGCAATGTTAGTGATGATGATAATGAGAATGAAGTTAGTACCGAGGGGTATGCTGAATTTGCTAATAGCGACATAGCAGACGTTAATAATCCTTCAAGGGAGGATGAGATCCCTAGGCACATACACACTTGTAATGTTGACGATGATGGAAATCCTTGGTTCAATATATAGAATAAGATGTACCCAAATGGTAACATGTGGGTAAGGAATACTAATGTTAGTTGTAATAGCGGATATATTTATTAGCAAGGACCAGTAAAGTAACGCGATTGGAGAGTTTGTTATTCAAGAGGGGTTTTTCTTGCACATGATTATGAATGAAAAGTACAGGCACTTAGCTAGGTATGAGAAAGAAAATTGTCACTATAAGGTACATTGCGGCAGACTAGCTGAAGGTGTAACTTGGCAAATGAAATCATTAAAGGGCAGTCATTCATGTCTAAACTTAGAGCATAATAGGATGGCTTCATACCATTAGCTAGCTAATGCATTCCTAATAGATTTCATACCCAACCCCACCATGGATTTCAAAGCAGTGCAAGAGATATTGATGGAGAGACATGGTTTGGACATATGTAACCATACATATAAGAGAGCAAAGAAATTGTTGAAAGAATACGTTGAGGAAAATCGTAGGGAATCTTACACAAGGCTACCTGAGTATATTGAAGTCATTGAGGAGAAAAATATGAGCATAGTTGCTTCCTATATTACACAAGGGCTTGAAGATGCACCTTTATCCAAGAGAGCTTGTTTATATCATTTGAAGCTATGATATATGGTTTGAAAAGAGGATGTAGGCCCTTAATCGGAGTTGATGGCTGCTTCTTCAAAGGACCCTCTAAAGGAGTGTTATTGATTGGCATGGCATTTCATGCAAACAACATATATTTTCTACTTGCTTATGAAGTTGTGGAATAAGAGGATTTTAGCAAAACTAGTCTCATTTTTTTAAGAGCACTGAGAATATGCTTAGATAGGCTTGGTTTGTACAAGATAAAATTCATTTCAAACAAATGTGAGGTAAAATTAAGTATGCATTGCATTTAAGCTTAGGACAAAAACATATGCTCACTGTGGATTGATCAAATAGGGTTTGATTAAGGGAATGGTTGAGATATTCCTAGAAAGAAAGAGGAGAAATGGTTATGTGCACCACAACAGAAATTTCAGCAAAGATCATCCAGGTGATGTTTAGGTTCTCTACTTTGCCATCAACACTCCTATGATGTAGCTGACTTCATTTAATAGCATATTAGGAAAGATGGACCACTAGTAAAAAAAAATCAAAGACATTACACCAACCTTTCTCTTCAAGGGTAGCAACTCAACCTCCATTTTCAAACAAAACAGGGCAGCCTTCCTCCTCAAAGAAATCAAGGGCCTTCCTCTTCAAAAAAATAAGTAAAGCTTCCTCTTCAAACCAAGCTAGACAACTTAGATCTTGAAAGCATACAAATCAACCTTTCTCTTCAGAGAGCCCTGTATCTTGAGGTATATGCAAATTACGTGTTTCTTCATGCGTGTACTTTTTGTTTTTTTAATAGGAGTACTTTTTTTAAAATGTATAATCTTTTTTTGTAGATAATGCATGAAAAGGTTGATGTTGTGCTATTGCTAAAGATATGGTTGTTGTCTCTAGTTTAGTTTTGCTATGCCTTCTTTGTTTAATCTTGAACTCATTTTAAGGGATATGTTCCTCTGGTTGCAGCTTGTTGTTTTTGATCTGTTTGGACTAATGCAATCATACATTTAGTAAGTCAAACTAAAAATGTCCCACACACCCCTTTGGTGTTGGTTATTTCAGTGAAGAACATTTCCGAGTGTGATTCAGATTATCAATATGAACATGTTTAACTTGGATGTATAATGCTTTTGGTATTTAAGTTGCAGATTAATACTCCTATTATGATTTATGGTGTTACTAGTTTTATGATGAAAATTGAACTTGTTATTGGTGTGTGACACTTTTAGATATGTGACTTAGGTATACTAAACATGCTTTTTATGATTTAGGTGTTAGTAGTTTGAATTAAGAAAACATGTCTTTCATTAACAATGATTTTCAAGGTTATAATTTAATAAGGGCAAAAGGCCACTTACGATAAAGACTAGCTAGCTATCACAATTTTTTCATGAAATTTTAGTTTATAGTAAGCACAACTATTACAATCATCACCACAAGCAAAACTAAGACTCTCCCATTGATATCTTCAACCACTTCTTTAATATCTCTTAGCTACTCTGTCATTATCTTATTTGCATCATTTTCATTTGCTAATCTATCTTGTTCATCAATCAAGATTGCTCACTTTATGAATTTACCGCATTGAGGGCGTTCGTAAAATAACCTCCTAAAATTCTCATGAGATCTTCACAATTTGATATCCACACGCCATCCAAAAGCTGGGAAATTGACCTCTATTTCGTATGGAAAGTATCATCTGCAACTAGATGAGCTATACATTTTTTAAAAAAGTTTCCACCCTTTTGGGCACCCCAAATTTAGTCAAAACTAAGCATATAATTGTGTAAATACGTAATTTTTAAATCTTAATCTAACAATGAAATAATAATCCATTACAATTCGCGAATTTAAAAAATACAATGAATTTCATAAAATTAAGAAANGTAAAACTAAAAAAGGTTACCACATACCTTAAATGGAGTTGGATGGGATAGTAGGACGATGGAAAAGAACACAAAGAGAGAGTGAGGGGCGAGAGAGAGAGAGTGGGGAGAGATAGGGAGGGATAGATAAGAGAGAGAATAAGTAGAGCAAATGAAGAGGATTAAAATAAAACACAGTGCGGCCCAATTTGAAGAAGGTATAAAAAACAAAAATTGTTTCAAAGCAGCGATGGTCATAATAAGTCAGTGAATAAAATCAGTTACAAGTGAGGGCATTTATGTCACTCTGCATGCTATGTCACTTTTCCGTTAGATTTTCAAACTTTTTCGTAGGATTTGGTTCTAATAAATATTGACCCAAATCTTGACGTACCTAGAAATACTTACCCAAATTGGATGTGTCACAAAAATATTAACCCATAACTGAATTGACCCATATGCAAATTTTTTCATTTGCATATAAGTAACTCCTCTTCTTAAAAACAACTCCCCTCATTCCCTTCGATTGTACCTAGACTAACCTAAAATAATATTGTCTAACTAACATACAACTCCAAGTACATTCAATTTAATTTCACCCCCTACTCCCCACCCCAACAGCAATTGCAATGACAACAACAAATAGAAACAATCCCCATATTAGAAGCATCCCCCTTATTTGATAACAATGTACATCAATCTTAAGTTAGTATTCTTCTCCTTTAACCTCTTCAGCTCTTGTTTACCAACATCTCTTTTGTTTTTTGACCTTGTGTAAACCTTAGTTTCATTAAGCAATGAATCATTCTTCACCCTTAGTACTATAAGTATGAATCTCATTTTGTCAAAAAGTGAGTCATTATTTTGCAATATGATCACTGATCAATGCTGAATATCAATTCTAGGGTTTCATACAAACCCTAATTGTTATCTCAACGCAAGGAAATAGGTGAGGTTTGGAAGCAGTAATTTTTCCCTCTTCACCACTTCCTTTTTACCCTTCATTTTAATTATCTTTTATTTATCTACCTTTCATTTCAACTTATCTTAGAAACAATTACTCAAAAATAAGTCAAATTGGTGGTCACCAGTTATTTTTAGATAACTAGCATAAGAAACCCTAATAACCTAGTTTAGTGGTGGTGGTACATGCTGAAAATTTTCAATGCCATTTTTGAATATTTTTAAAAGTTCTATGGAGTTTTTGGCCAAGAACTCACACTTTTGCTAGAGTTAAAAAAAAATTGTTTCATCAATATGGCTTATCAAACCATAGCTGTAGACTGTAGTACCTCTTATAACTCAGCCTAGGTCAGGATGAGCTATTTAAGGAGTAATACATTACATACACACTATTATCCATCCATACCATTCATTGAAAAAGCATTAATACCCAAGGTATCTTAGTTTTTAAAGCCATAAAGCACCTTGAGGCGAAGAGGTTACCCAAAGATGAAGCACAAGGCACAACATAAAAGTTTGCACAGCAAAGATGGGAGAAGCATAAGACTATAATGTGATATTTGCTTGGATATAATGTGATGGCTATGTAATACAATCAACCTTGTAACATAACTAATGATGCACTAAGAATGGGATAGTAATTCCATTATAATATTGGTAAGTTGCCAAGGTAATGGAATGCAATGCCCATTAGTGAGATAATTGTAATATACACGACCCCATTTTACTCTTTCCTCATTCATTTGCTCTCTCATCTTCCAAGATTCTTTTTTTTTGGATTGTCGAGGGGGAGGGAAGAGAGAGATTACTAAAGATTACACATAGTAAAGAGTGAGAGAGAGGTGGGGAGAGTAAAAGGGTGAGGGCGAGGTGAGAAGAGTACAACTTACAATGTCTTAAGGTGAAAGTAAATAGTGAATGAGGAAGAAACTAATAAGAGTCATGTTTGGCATGTCTTCAAAATCAAAAACTATGAGTTATCAAGTTCATGGAGGTAGACACTGTTACATAGTTTGAGGTAATTATAATTGCAACAAAACTTTGATTACAACCATCTCAGGGAATCAACCATGGTAATGTAAATAGGATTGTAATTTTGATTATAATAAATAGTTTATTACTTTTCCTTAAATGGGGTCGTATATTCCCAGAGCAATGAGAGAAGAGATCAGGAGGGGTAGCAAAACCATAAGTTTTGCAGTCATATCAGTAAAGAGGAGGTTAGAGATGTATTAAGGAAGATGAAGACTAGAAAGACTATGGGTTCGAACCATATTCCTGTGCAAATATTTGGGTGAATAGGGGCTAGAATGGTTAACAGAGCCTTTTAATGTTATTTTTAGGACTGCAAATATGTCCTACAAATAAAGAATTTAGTATAATCATCCTGCTTTATAAGAATAAGGGTGATATTCAAGATTGTAATAATCATAGAGGTGTTGAGCTACGTAGTCACAGTATGAAGTTGTGGGAAAGAGTGATTGAAAGAAGGTTGAGGAAGAATATTTCAATTTTGGAAAACCACTTTGGTTTTATGACAGGCAGATTGACTACTAAAGCAATCCATCTCATAAGAAGGCTCATAGAATTGGACAGGGATAGGAAAAAGGATCTCCACATGCTAGGATCCGATAGGAATAAAGTCAAAGCAACAAAGAATCATAAAAATGATATTAAGAGCAAAGATAGATCAACACCAAGATTTACGTGGAAAACCCAAGATGGGAAAAACCACGGACGATGAGCAAAATATCTACTATAGGAAGGGAGAGTACAAGATTGATCTCAGTACGACATGCTCTAAGGAGATATCAATTAGCGATTACAATCACTCTAGAATATTCTCTCTCTCAAGACTAGAATAGTGGAAAATGTGTTTGTATATTGCTGTGTTGATGATGATGATGATGATGATGGAGGAGGCTTGACGTGTGCCCTTTATAAAGGGATCAAGAAGACTATGATGAGGAAACCCTAGCCACCACAATATCTTGGCCACCAAATCTCATCTTTCCGAAAAGAAAGATCTTCAACCCAAAATATGCAACTAATATAATTTTCATAATATAGAAGATTTCAAACACATAATATGATATTAGATGTCAAGTAAGCGGTAAAAGGAATTTGGGCCATAAACCCAACAATCTCCACCTTGGATCAAGTTCCCCAACTCTAGAACAAACACACCGTCAAGAAGAGACCTCGCAGGGTAGTGCCCCGAAGGGCAGTCAAAAACACTGAACACCAACTAAGTTCAAATAATGTTGTAACTTAGCAGTAGGATGCTGCTTGTTGAGCATATCTGTAGAATTATTTGATGATGTACTTTCTTCACAACAATGTCTCATGCAGCAATGGTATCTCTGATATAATGGTACTTGATACTGATATGCTTGATCTTGGAGTGATATGCATCATTCTTAATGAGATGGATAGCACTTTGGCTATTTGAGAACACTGTAGTGATACCTTGTGGATCATCAAGCTGTATGACAAGGCCTCTTAGCCCTGTAGCTTCATTCACTCACTCAGTTGCAGCAATGTGTTCTTCAGTGGTGGATAAAGCCACTATAGGTTGTAGAAATGCTTTCCAGGAGATAGCTCCCGCACATAGAGTGAAGATGTAGCCTAAATTAGAGTGCCTACAATCAAGATCTCCACCATAATCAGAGTCAACAAATCCTACAACATCATAGGTTGTAGTCTTAGATTTGTCAATGTCAAGAGAACCATTCACATAGCGAAGGATGCATTTCATATCTTCCTAATGATCCTTACAAGGATTGTGCATATAGCGACTCACCACGCTAACTACATAGGCCAAGTCAGGTCTAGCACAGACCATAGCATACATGAGGCTCCCAACTGCACTAGAATAGGAAACCTGAGGTATCTTCTTTATTTTCTCTTCAGATGCTAGACAGGACTCGGCTGATAGTTTGAAGTGAGCAACTAAAGGAGTAGTAACTAGTTTGCATTTACTCATTTAGAGCCTATCAAGAACCTTTTCAAGGTACTTCCTTTGAGATAGGTAGAGTTTACCAGCCTTTCAATCTCTGTGAATCTCCATGCCAATTATCTTCTTAGCTACCCCTAGATCCTTTATCTCAAACTCATTGCTAAGTTAAGATTTCAACTTGATAATTAAAGGCTTGTCCTTAGAGGCAATGAGCATATCATCAACATATAGTAATAGATAAATGAAGGAATCACCAAATTGTTGAAAATATACACAATTGTCATGATGGCAATATGTAACAATGTGTAGAGTCTTGCCCTATCATGAATGCATCAAACATTTTATGCCATTGCCATGGTGAAGCCATGTAGAAACTTTTTCCAGCGATATATAATTTTCCTTTCCAGGAACTATAAAAGCCTCAAGTTGTCTCATATATATCTCTTCCTCTAACTCCCTATGAAGGAATGCAATTTTCATATCAAGTTGCTCCAATTCTAAATCAAGTAAAGCAATAAATGGAAGTAACACTCTAATGGAGGTATGAGGTACTACAGAAGAGAAAACTTTATTAAAGTCAATACCTTCCTTCTAGTTGTAGCCTCGAACAACCAGTCATGCCTTCCATCTTGCATCTTCAACTCCTGTAATGCGCTCTTTGCTTTTGTAGACCCATTTTGCTGTCAAGACACGACGACCCTTAGGTAATTCACTCAACTTCCAAGTCTTATTTTTGTGCAGACTCTTTATCTTTTCTTGCATTACCATAAGCCAGTTTGAAGAGTTGGGACAAGAGATGGCTTAAGAATAGGGAGAAGGTTCAATACCTTCAGGTATCTCCTATGCAACAGCGAAGTCATATGCTATTAGTCCATCCTCAGCATCAGTGGAATAGAGTGTAGGTCTTTTGATGATTCTTCATGGCCTATCACGAGCAATGGAGTAATTATCTAACATCTACTACTTTCAGAATTTGGGATGTCATAACTATCGGAGTTGGTTTCTTCAATATGGTCCTCACTCTAAGAATAAGGTATTGTATCTCCACTTTGAAGGGCATTTGAAGGAACCTCTAGTTCCACCATCTCGATGTCATCCTGTTGATCACATATAGGAATAGCAGAGTCTTTTCTAGGGAAGAACCTAGCGATTTCATTAAAGGTAATATCCCAACTTTGAATAACCTTTTTGGAGTTAGGATTCCAAAGCCGATATACCTTAGATTCATATGCATAGCCTGGAAACATGCATTTAACTGCTCTGGGAGCTAGCTTCCTATTGTTGACATGCATAAAAGCAGAACATCCAAAACCTCTCAAGATAGAGTAGTCAATAGGATTACCTGACCAGACTTCTTCTGGGATTTTGAATTCAATTGAGGAGTGTGGAGACCATTTCACCAAATAGCATGCTATAGAAACAGTCTATGCCCAAAAATCTCTGCGATGCCATAGATTAGCATTGGAGAGCATACAGTGTACTCTCTCAAGTAGAGTCCTATTGATGCATTCTACAATCCCATTCTACTGAGATTTCCCAACTAAGGTCTTATGTCTACTGATGCCTTGAGTCGCGTTAAACGTATTAAACTCTATCTCACATAACTGAAGACCATTGTCGGTCCTGAGCTTTTTTATATTCTCCTAGTCTGGTTTTCAATGAGCACTTTAAACTTCTTAAACATAGGAAAAGCCTCGTTCTTCTACTTTAAGAAATAAACCCAGACTTTCTAAGAGACGTCATCTATAAAGGTCAGCATATAATGTTTTCCTCCAAAAGAAGGAACTCTAGAAAGCAATTCTAGAAGGACCTACAAATTAGAATGCATATAATCAAGGATACCTTTAGTACGGTGTGTGGCTGTAGAAAGACTAACCTTCTTTTGTTTTTTAAATACACAATGATCACAGAAATCAAGGTTGCCCGTGCCTTCGCTGCTTAGTAGACCTTGCTTGCTTAGAATTATCATTCCTTTCTTACTCATGTGGCCCCAGCAAGCATGCCCCAATCGAGTATGGTCTTCAACTGATGAGGTGCTAGTGACTGCAGTGGAACCTGTCACTGTAGACCCTTAGAGAATGTAGAGACTCCCTCGTCATTCTCCCTTCATGAGAACCAGGGCACCTTTATAGATCTTCAAAACTTCCCCTTTAGCTAAATACTTGCACCCATTGGTTTCAAGGGTGCCAAGTGAGATGAGACTATGCTTCAGGTCAAGAATGTGACGAACATTAGAAAGAGTCCTCACTATACCATCATGAGTCTTGATTCGGATGGTGCCAATGCTAACAACATCACATTGGGCATCATTACCCATGAGTACAACACTAACATCTAGTGGCTCATATGTAGAAAACCAGTCCCTATGGGGACACATGTGGTAGGTACCACCGGAATCAAGAACCCACTCAGTAGCACCTCAGTTTCTAGTGACTAGTAAGACATCAACATCTGACCTATAGTCAATAACTAAAGCTTTTATAGGTTGATTATTCGTCTCTTCTTTTGCCTTGTTATTCTTCAGTTTGTAGCATTTAGCTACTAGGCGTCCTGGCTTTCTGCAGTATATGCCAAGTTTATTGGATTTATGTTCGCTAGATTTTAATCCATTATTTATCATATTTATGCCCTCAATTTTAGAGGTTCTCCCTCTCACTAACAAGCCTTCAGCTTTGTCATTAGAATGCTCTTCAAGATCAAATTTTTCTTTTGATAATAGATTAGCCTTAACATCATCAAAAGACAAAGTGCCATTATTGTTGTATAGTATAATTTCCTTGAAATGCTTATATGAAGGGGGCATGAGACCACCAATAGTATTGTTTCATCCTCATCTTCAAGTTTCACATCTAAACTTTTAATATCAATAATAATAGAATTGAACTCATCAAGATGATTCTGAATAGGAGTACCTTCAACCATGGAGAATGTGTACAGACGTTCATTTAGACGAATCTTATTTGCAAGGCTTTTAGTCATGTACAAGGACTCTAATTTGAGCCAGAGATCTGCCATGGTAGTCACATCCAGGACTTCATTGAGCACATGAGTTGCCAAGCATAGTTGAATCGTCAAGAGAGCATTTTCACCAAGCTCCTCCAATTGTTCGTCTATCATGGTTGAAGATCTATTCATTTTTCCAGCGATAGCCTTCTTTAATCCATTCTGGGTAAGAACTACCATCATTTGGATCTTCCAGATGTTGAAACTCATTTTCTTTCAAATTTGGACATATCAAATTTTGTGACTGATGTCATCCTATAACCAATGCTCTAATACCATTTGTTAGGATCGGATAGGAATAAGTTGAAAGCAGCAAAGAATCACAAAAACAATATTAAAGAGCAAAGACAGATCAACACCAAGATTTATGTGGAAAACCCAAGATGGAAAAAACCACGGACAATGAGCAAAATATCCACTATAGGAAGGAAGTGTACAAGATTGATCTCAGAGTAATATGCTTTAAGGAGAGATCAATTAGTGATTACAATCACTCTAGAATATTATTTCTATCAAGACTAGA
Organism: Lophocereus schottii; assembly: GCA_002740545.1. Lineage (NCBI taxonomy): Eukaryota > Viridiplantae > Streptophyta > Magnoliopsida > Caryophyllales > Cactaceae > Lophocereus > Lophocereus schottii. The sequence continues at coordinate 18,220 of NCQV01041428.1, forward strand.
ATAACAAAAGTAGAATGCTCACAACAACTAAGGTGTTTATATATTGTTATGTTGATTATGATGATGGAGGAGGCATGATGCATGCCCTTTATAAAGGGATCAAAAAGACTAGGACGAGGAAATTGTAGCCACCATAGTATCTTGGCCACCAAGTCTTATCTTCTAAAAAGAAAAAGATCTTCAACTAGAATATAAAAATAGTATAATTTTCATAATATAGAAGATTTTAAACACACAATGTGATCTTGGATGCCATGTAACCAATGAAAGGAATTTGGGCCATAAACCCAAACCATATGGTATTCATAGATCTAGAGAAAGAGTATAATATAGTACCATGTGAGGTGCTATGGGAGTGTTTGGAGAAGAAAGATGTGTTGGTCGTATATACCCAAGCTATCAAGGATATGTATGAGGGAGTAAAAACGAATGTTAGGACCTCAGGAGGAGACACAGAAGACTTTTCTATTGACATTGGACTCCATTAAGGATCAACTTTAATCCTGTTTCTTTTTACTATTGTTGTGGATGAACTCATAAAAGGCATTCATGATGGAATAACATGGTGTGTGTTATTTGCTAATAATATTGTTCTTATAGATGAGACTAGATATGGTCTTAATAATAACTTAGAGTAATGGAGACATACATTAGAATCTAGGTGATTTAGATTGAGCAGATTTAATACTTAAAACGTGGGTTCAGTGGTGGGAAAGCGAGGGGTGAAGAAGTTACCATGGGTGGTGTGGCAATACTGAGGGCCGAAAAGTTCAGGTATATATATTTAGGCTCAATCATTAAGGAGAAAGGAGATATTAACGAAGATATTAACCAACTTATTAGAGTACGACGCCAAAGATGGAAGAATGCTTCTGGAGTATTGTGTGTTAAGAATTGTTGTAGGATTGAAAGAGAAAGTTGATCATATGGTAGTCAGATCAACTTTGTTATATGGTTCAGAGTGCTGCCAATCAAGAAAACTTAAGTCCAGAGGTTAATGGTAGTAGAGATGAGAATGGTTCGATGGATGTGTAACTGTATGAGATTGGACAGAACTAGGAATGAAATGATTAGAGATAAAGTATGAGTTGAACCCATAGAAGATAAAATAAGGGAGACTAAACTAAGATGGTGTAGTCATGTTACAAGAAGGATTGAGAATGCATCAGTAAGGAGGTGTGAGACGATTAATCTTTCAGAATATAGAAGAGATAAAGGATGCCTAAAGAAAACTTGGAATGAGGTGATTAATATGATTTGAACTTTATAGGACTAATGAAGAACATGACTCAGGATAGAATTTTGTGGAGATCTAGGATTATGATTGCAGATCATAGGTAGCACGCTCCTAATCCTTCATTTGCCCTTTGTTTAAGTAGTGATCATTATTGTGCTATATTGGCTCCTGTTATTTCCTACATTTTATGCAATTATGTAGGCTAGTTGATTGGTCTTCACAAGATTAGTATTATTGCACCTCTAATTGCTGAAGTAGCTCCCTCATCGCATATGCGATATCACTCCCCCTCCAATTGTTTGAATGTAGACTGTTATTGGCCACATTAGTAATATGTAGTCGCTTACTGCTTAAGATACGAAAAACTCTTATCTCTCATTTATTGTTCTTGTTAACTTATGTTAAGGTAACTTGGTCTTGTGGTTGTTAAGTTAGTGTACCAATTGATTTTCATCTTCTAAATATTTTATTAAAACTTTTTATGTGGGTCTATTGGAAACAACCTCTCTACAATCATTCATGTACCTAGAGGTATGACTGCCTATGTCTAGATCTCTTTAGACCCCGCAAAAGTGGAACATATACTAGAAGTTGTTGTTGTTGATTGCCTAAAAGCAAACAAGTAACAGATGGAGTAGTTCTTGGAAAATTTTTGAAGATCAGAACAAATAGAAAAGGCGGATAGAGAAAGAAAGTGAAAGAAATGAGCAATGGAATGCGGAGGAGAGGAGGGTCTAGAGATAGAAAGTGGTGGCGCAGACATAATATGACAAAGATAGCAACAAGCAGTAAACGTCTCTTGCATGTACATTTCTTCTTCTCGTCCTGACAACTTGAGTTCAGAATGTGAACACCAGGTATCCAAAATCTAATAGAGAGGAGAGAACCTCTCCCAGAAACTCAATTGAAGTCTCTCAATATTCATTCTTCTAATAACTACATTTCTTGTCCGTCGTCATCAT
>NCQV01041442.1:4981-15798 GCA_002740545.1 Lophocereus schottii
TCAAGTCTCCCGTCATGTGACATGACGCTCCACTATCAAACATCCAAGGCACATGACCTGAAGTTTTCTCAAAATCGGGTTTTGGGCTTTCTATCAAGCTGAGTAATTTCTGTATTTGATCCTGGGTTAGATCCAGAATATTGCCTGCTAGGCCGTGAATTGCTAAGTTTGCTGGGCCAGCAGCTCCTGGACTAAAGACTGCACCTGGGCCGAGCTCTACAGCTCCTGGACCGAAGGAAGTTGCTACTACTGGGTTTTTCTGCTGGGCCTGAGCCAAGTGAGCGGTCTCACACCCACGTCCATGTCCACCGTTTCTGCCTCCTCGGTTTTCTCGGCCACCACCTCTGCTGCCTCGCCCTCGGCCAAGGCTCCCCAGTTTGGTGGATATCCAATGATTTCATAACAGTTTGCCTCATCGTGTCCATAATGACCACAATGCCTACATGTTGGTTTTTCATTCATGTGTTCTCTTGCCGCAAAGGCCACCATATTTTTTGATCGATTATCTCTTCCCATCGTCACTCTTCTATGGTTTTCCTCTTGTGTGACCATATTGAATATCACATCAAGATTGGGTAATGGGTCAAGTGCTAAAATTTGACTACGAATAGTCGAGAATGCCTCGTCCTTTAAGCCCATTAAAAACTTATGGGTCTTCTCATCTCGCCCCATCTTTGTAATTCTACTCCCGATTTTACACTCGCACTTCCCACATGTGCATTGTGGGACTTTAGCATAATTTTCCAGTTCACTCCACATCCTCATCAATTTTAAATAAAAATCCACGACCTCTAGGCTGCCTTGTTTACATGCTGCAAGGTCAGTCTTGAGTTGATGGATTTTAGGGGTGTTGGCTACGGCATAGCGCTTACACAAATTTTCCCACATCTCGTAAGCTGTTTCAGTGTAAGCGACACTGGTATGCAGTTTTGGATCAATGACATTGATGATCCACGAACAGATCATAGAGTTGACCATCTCCCATGCATTCAACCCACTCAAGTCTTCTTCTTGTTGTGGTGTTGGCTTAGTTAAGGTTCCGTTTATGAAGCCTAACTTATTTTTGGATTTTAAAGCTGTTGTCACAGCCTTTTGCCATAGTTCATAATTTTTCCCATTGAAGATTACTGAAGTAATTATGACTCCAGGACCTTCTGATGGGTGAAGATAGTATGGTGAATGCTTTTCAATCACAAACCCTTTTCCCCCACTCATGGCTTTGATACCATGAAAAATTTAGTTAAAAGAAATTTTAGCAAAAGTAAACAAGAGGAAGGCCTAGCTGTGGGTTTGCTAATGGCCAAAATTATTTCATTGATTTCTGTCTCCCTTCACGTTGATATGCATATGTGTTTTATACATGAGCAAAGTAACCCTATTGTTCTCCAACATGGAAAGCAAGAAACAAAGTGTAGCTAAAATACAATCTAATAATATCTGGAAGATACGCTTTCCTAATATGACTAAATAACTTCTATTATGACTAAATAATATCTTAGTCGTATCAAGTACTGGATGAAGTTGGACTTGAGGGGTTACTTTTCAGTGGAATATTTTAAGAGCTCTGTCAGCTCCTTTGTCTCTCTAGCCTAAAGTCTAGACTATACTCTAATGGGTTCGGCCCCAAAGGAGCCCCAGTCAACATGCAAAAGTCTATAGGGATTGAAACCAGGACATGTCATCATAGTTGATAGTATCCCAAAAAGTCTCAATTAGAACCCTGAGGCGGCAACTAGCATGTGCCGCCATTCTCTTGAGATTGTGTAGGAGACTCATATGAAGGCGCTCAATGTTTTGAAGGTTTCCATAGCCTTTTCTTAACTTTTGATATGAGAGGAAGTTGAAAGTTTGGTTGCAAAATGAAGAAGGGTTGCGACAGGCATTTGTAGTTCTGACAAACTCGCAGTAGGCAGGACCCCACGTGGTGGCTGCTAGTAGCCAATTCAAGCCGTTGGTACCCAATGACCTACTGAATTATACCACCACATCAGCATCTGGCTTATGCTTGTCCAATCTTCGCAGTAAAATCTTATGAAAAATTAGCTTCTCGTTAAACTGTGGTATGGGTAAATATCTAATTGATTCAGCAAATTTCGATAAAGATTTTTGGAAATACCGAGGTTTGGGTAATAATTTTTGGAGTATAACTATTTTGGTTAATAATCTTTTGGAGGACAAATATTTATTTTTGTGGCCCTAAACTTTATAAAATTTTTGCTTTTAGCCCAACTGGGGCTCAAAACATAAATCTTTAAAGTTCTAGACTTTTTTGCAAAACTAAGCTGATATTAATGTTTAGACTTCTTGTAATGATTTTAGTGGTACTAGTTATCACAATCTACTACTTACATATTAAATACTATAGTTTCTGTGACCAGAGGTCTACTATGTTTAGCGAAATAATTAAAGCTTAATTAGAGAGCTTTGGCTATTAACTGAACTTAGTTAGCGCTGGACCCTGGCGTTCCTCTAACTTCTAGTGTACAGATATTCCTAACTTCAACCACACCATCTTTAGATCAGGCATAGCATAGATCTGGTTTGTTTCCTCCATCGAACCGTAGTCACTAATCAAGTTTTATTCTTTTTAAAGATAGTGGAACTTTAATAAAGAAATTATAATATTTAAGACATAGGGTTCGGTTGAATGGCATTTCTTACAAGAAAATTTCTTTTCTTGAAAGCTTAAAAGTGGAAATATTACACTGGAAAGGCTTCAGAGAGATTTAAGCGACTAAGATCATTAGCGATGCTCACTCGTAGAGAAATTGAGAATCCTGACATCTCTTTTGCTCAATTATGCTCAAATAACCGTGTCCCTTCTCAACTTTGAGCCTCTCCTTTTATAAAGGATTTAAGATATATATGATGCCCTAACGGCTATAGTACACACTCATTTTGCACATGGCTACAGTTACATTCACATGGCTATAGTAGACTACCTTATTTTACAGACTTGACACTTGTCAAAATTGTACAATAATAGAGAAACCACTTTTTAAATCCTTTTAATACTGACAAGACTAGTTATCATTATTAAGATTCTGCATGTGTTCATCCCCAATAATGTCTTCCAGTCCTTCATTATCTGGATAATCATCAAAACCTTTATTTAGTTAAAGATACTTCGTTTCCCATTTTGCAAATAATTCATTGAGATATTTCTTCCCTTTTTCTGATAAAAATCTTCTAGCTTCAATGTCAAAGAGATAATTAAAAACATCTTCTGAAGTAGTTCTTTCTGCCTTCATATATTTGTTGAACTCATTATGATAGGTGAAAGCAATATTTCCGCAGGACATTAGCATTAGCCCTTGCTCGATCAATACCCACATTTGATGGTAGATATTGAAAAAACGAATGGCTCTTGCTAAAGCATAATCAATAACTAACTCATGTCGTTCCAAAAATCATTCTTGTCGTTGATCTCTGCAATTGTCTAAATTAACTAGTTGAACCAAATAATGGGCTGGTTTCACTTTTCTGTTTTCATAATCAATTAACGCACAATGTAGCTCCACACATAAGCATCTAATGTATGGGATTTTTGTTGGCCCATCAGGAGATGTGAAAACCCAATGGATCATTCTAAACACGCATCGGTCCCCGATAATGGCTCCAAAAACATGATGCTATGCAAGAGCAGAGGTGTTGTAGTATAGGTTTAAAATCATTCCCATAGAGACCAAATGTAATCTACTCAGTTTTACTCCATTATAGAAGGCTATGCAACCAAATTCCAATAGGTTATCACAACCATCGCTATTTAACTTTTAGAAATTCAATCAAGTTAAAAGCATCTAGGGAATCGCTTCACCTAGTAAAGAGTTGGATCTTTGGATTTATATATGCACTTTACCTAGAATTGGATGATCCGAAGGAGCACAATCGAACTAAAAATTCAATCTTTTTATTCGAAAAAAGCTGAATTGTCTTAACCAATCCAATTAACATTCTTTCAAATGTCCCTGGTTTAAGTCTTGGTTATGGATTTTTTGCTGCAAGGATTCCCTCTCAACAAACAACTCTCTTTCAAGAATCATTAAATTAAGTTCTAATTTGTTGTTCTAATAGTGAGTTTCTCTTTTCAGTACTTCACTCAACTATCGAGAATATGCAAGCAAATCTAACCAAAATTTACTCACAACAGTTCATCCATATGATAGAATTCAACCAAACCAATTTTGATAAAGCATATATATTGGAAATTACAGATCCAACATCAATACTTTGGCTAGTGGGTCCTCAGATTAAGTAAAACCACTCACACATAGTTGAAATTAACAACATCTAAACAGGAGTTTAGAAGAGATTGGAAGGGGAAAAAAGCTTAACAACCATAGTGGTCTTCAATTGCTTCCCAGTCTCCAAGCCTCCAAGTGTCAATCTTCCACTCGAATTCCCTTGCTCACTCTAAAAAAACTTGAAATTCCTAAAACTAATGATAGAAGTGTGATGAAAGTGAGTGTTAGATGTCTTCACTCTCCCTTTTGCAGCCGAAAAGCCCTATTTAAGCATAAACTCGACAGTCCTCAGCTAAAAGATGAAGAAAGTCAAAGAAGCAAGTAATTTCAAGCTCACCACAGACTATGGCCTTTACCGCGAAGGGTCCATGGTTGACTATATCTCAACATTCTGTGATTCTTCTTTCTTTTGCTAGGACATGGTGATTTGGGTGCATCCATTGGGAGTCAAAACATACTCAATTGGGGTCAAAGTAAGCGTAAAAAAGTCCAAAAAACTGCAAAGCATAGAAAAGAACTATACCCAAGCGTAAAACGAGTAAAGGAGTACCTGTATTTTCTATCTTTCTTATGCTTAAAGATATTTTTCTAATTAATGAGAAGAAATTCTCCCACATCATACTCACAGTCTTTGATTTCTAGATCTTCTTCCATAATTTCACACATATATTTGCTTTTTAATTGAAAGATGGACTTTTTACAGATCATGCCTTTCTAGATTATGGGAAGGCCCCAATCTACGTTGACTTCTTTATTCTCACTGTCTACAACAAACTCTTTTCCTTGAAAATCACCAAGACTAATAGAGCCACTTTTCATCATACGACTAGTCTCTTCATAATCACTTTCATCGTATTAGTCTTCTAGTATAATTTCTATAATTTTTTTGTTGTTATTTAGGGTTCGGTCTATTGCCTCTTCCTTAACTCAAAGTAATCTAGGCTTCCTAGAGTTTCAATTGGCTCATTATTCTTCCTATTTTTGCATTTATTAGCAGAATCTCCTACTACTTCATGAGTCCAGTATTTGTAGTTGTTTTTTCCTATAGGACAATATGCTATTTTCCTTAAAAAATCTTTATTTTTTAGGACTCGGTTTGTTATAATATTTTCTTTTATATTTCTCTCCCCTCTCCTTATTAAAAATGTTTTTTTTATAAAATTTTCCATTTCTTCTCCTTTCATGTTCTTCTTCCCATTGGTGAGGTAAATGCCAACGAGTTACAAATTACTCCTTAGTTTTCTTTTCCTTTTGGAGAACAAGGCATTGATCATTAACCCATTTTCTTAAATAAGATATTCTTGAACCAAGGTACGAAGACGTCTGCTACTTTAAACCATGGAATGTATTTTTCATTAAATACGAAATTTATTAGATATGGTGATTTGTCACAGAATATACCAAGATTAGATTCATTATGCCCAATTTTGTAATAATATTGATTAAATTCAGCAATATAATTTTCTAGATACGTCATCTGCTATAACTCTATATTATTACTCTTTCTTTGCCTTTCTTTTGCGTTTTCTTCAGAATCAAGTTTAGCTCCGATAAACTCAATTTCAATTTCTTTATACAAATTTTGAACGTTACAGCTAGGGTTTCCATCGTTCTTAATGCATTTTTACCATCTTCATTTAACGGATCATACCAGTCAGCCACATTGACAAAAAAAACTATATTCAATATAGTTTAGAAAATTTACAGCAGTCTATGTAGCATTTAGGTTTAGGATACTATTCATACCTATTTTCTATTGTTCAAATATCTTTTCTCTATTATGAGATCCATCAATGTTTAAGATATATCCGGTTTAATTAATTGTGATAAGACCAGTTTCTTCAAATGTCGAAGTTTTCCTTGGGAAAAACCTAAAGAAAAGTTAGTTGTATGTCCTATTAGAATAGACTTAGACCTTATAAAACATGTATTTCTTCTAGAAGGTTCATCGAATTCCACAAGTAATTTAGAAACTACATCGTTAACTATATAGGACTCCATTTCTTCTATGTTAAGCTCTTCTCTAATCTTGTTAATCTCGTCGTTAAATACCATTGTACCATGTTTCTTATCTACTTTATTTCTAATTTCTTCAAAAGGAACCACATTAAGATTTTTTAGCTTAATTAGGTTCATTTGGTGATATATTTCTTCTTCTAGCTGGACATTATTTGTCTCTTCATTATCATCTGTTAATACATCCTCTTTATCAATAATGTCCTAATTGATTTTGTTTAATTTTTCTGGATTTTATTCTTTCTTAAACATGTCATGTACTTCATTGAGATTATACTGCTTGTACTCCATCCTCTTCTTCTTTTGCTCCCTTTCCAGATGATTTTTCAGCTGATTTTTCTCATACTTTATTTTGGATTATTATATCATGCAATAAATGAATTTTTGTTTTTTGGGTTTTGCAATGGATATATATGTTGAAATGAGGTACTAATACATAAAGTCAATTTTCAACTGTGTCTGGTTTCATTTACTAAAGAAAGATGGATTATATATAACTGCTTCTTAATCTCCTTAACTTCAGTCTCAATTTTTATTAATTCAGCTTTCAATTCTAAAACAAAGTTAGTTATGTATTTTAACTGAGGTGTTACTAAAGTGGTTCATTCTGGTGATTAAACAATATATGAATAATTAGAAGCAGGACAAGTAAGTGATGATTCTAGCATTAAATATAATTAATTAGCTTAATTATGCATTAATTAGCTTAATAGTCCTAATTATTTTGGTCACGTGGCTCTGATACATGTTGAAGCTTTAAGTAATACCTATGAGTAGAAAACCATATGCACAAAATTAAATTTTTCGAAAGTATGTTTTTAAGGATTGGGATTAAAAATGAAAACGTTAAAACCTTAGGGGTGCTTTTTGCAATTTAAAAAGTCAAGTTTGGTAACTTTTGGTTCCAGAAAATTTTTGGCCAAACATGGATGGACATCAAAATATTTATCCAAAATTCTCTGGTCAAAAAAAATATTAGCCCATACCTTGATGCACTGTGATATAATTTATTGAAATCTTATGCATAAGAACTCACCCCTACCTCCATGCAAAAACACTAAAAAAAGGTTGCTTCCCTCCACATTTAATTTTGGTAATAACCATACTTATAAGTTTACAAATAGCAATTGCCTACACTTAGGCTAAATGTGGGGAAGTTAAGTATATGGAAGTGTTCTCCATACTTGATGAAAATACGGGTAGAGCTATATTTCCCATACTTATAAATGCAAAGTAAAATACTAAATACCCACAATTTATGTGTGACCATTTTATACTATGTCCACTCTAAAAGATGAAAGAAGTCACAATTTTCCCCACACTCAAAAGTGTTATTAGTGTTGTTTTAGTTTTTAAAAATATAATGCTGGTAATCAATATAAAATTTATTAAGTTTAAAATAAAAGAATTGTATACAATTGTTTTTTTTTTAATTAACAAGAAATGAATAAAATTAACAAACCAACGCATTAAAATAGATCAAATATCAATTAAATAAATCACACATTAGTGCTTGAAAAAGAAAAATTAATTGCAGACACAACAACAAAGACTAAATTAGTCAAAACTAAATGTGCTTGCATAGTTTTGAATTCATCCTGCTAATTTTTTTATTGTAGGTAGTTGATTGAATATTTTATTGCTTTATATACTACCTAAAAATATACTTTGAAAACATGTCTAACATCCAAGAATACATATAAAAGAAATCTCCATTTTTGTTTTCTTCACTGAGAGATGTTAGCTCTATAAATGCAACCTATTAGACAATTGAAACACAGAGAAAAATAAACTATTAGAAAAGATAACCAAAGCAATTAACTAAGACGCGAACTTAATAGAATCAAGTTTAAAGGCACACAACAGAATTCAACCAACTGTAGAACCACAATAGAGTTGAACCAAGAATAGAACCACAATCGACTTCAATCAATAATAAAACTGTATGAGTACAATAGATACAGTGATTACCATAACAAACTCCACAAAAGCAATCTGAGTAGAATGGCGATAGTCCTTAAACAACCTCATACGATGAACCTGGAAAGCAACGTTCTTGTTAAGACATGTTTAAACATTGTGAAAGCATGATTGAGATCAGGTCATAGCACACTCCTCTCCACAAAATGATTCAAAGAATAGTTTAACATCTGCTTAGGTAACCTGCATTGATCAAGGCCATTTTATTTACTTAACAGTGAGACCAAGAAGATAATCAAACCAATCTGAGCAAGTATATGGCAAGGTGAATAGTTGAAGACAGAACAAGACCTTTTTGTCAATATCAAAATGTACAGTCAGCAGTAAACACAAACATTATCAAAATGCATGAGGAACCTTATAAAATATGCTCCATAGATTCACAAAGTTAGATTAAAACTTGCTAGGAACAACATCATACTTCAACTTGTCTCCACTATGAAGGAGCTCACCTGATCAAAAATATTGCATAAAAGAATATTATGGCAATTAATACGGCAGCAAAACAAAAATTGTTCTAACAAGATGCACAAGGAGTTCTCATAATAGCTCTATTGCGTAACCCTTATGCAAGAAAGTAACAAGGCTAGCATCTAATGAATTTATTATTGCTAAGCATTAATCTCCAGTTGTACAAAACGTTGCCTCTCATGGGTATTATCGCCAACCAGTCCTTCACTTAGTTTTCAAAATTGTCCTACACAAACTGCAGAAAGTATGTTTAAATCACAAAGACAAAGTGTTGAGTGATGCTAACACATAGGGCCTGTTTTATTAATTTGTGACTTCCATCCTGTCTTCTGAATTTTCATTTAGAATCTATAGAAAAAGGCACAAATATCTGCAATATCCGAAAAATATGTAGGAATCTATAAGAATATATAGAAATTATTTCTAAGATAAATTTTGAAGGAATTCAAAATATGTATGAATATGTAGGCATTTGTAGAAATCAAGAGAAGTCTTAGGAATTAGGGGAAAATTTTGAAAAGTGTAAGTTCTTTAGAATTTATGTGGAAATCTATAGAAGTCTTAATTTACAAACTGACCCATCCCAAAATGTCAGTGCGCTATTTCTTTGAAGATTTAAAAATCAATTGGCACATATCTGAATCAAATTTATAATAAAATTCTAGGGAATCTATGAGGCTTCTAACAATAGCGAATAAAAGATATAAGTGACAATCCCACATCCTGTAGGACTCAAGAGAAAATGGTAATGCATGGAGCATTCAGCAATAAACCTGAGCTATTCTCCACCTAAATCATGTCCCTTGTGCATCCAGGCTTTTTTGTAAAATGATTTGGAGATGTCCAGTAGCAGATGATTAGAGAACCAAATTGAAGAAAGGGTTGCAAGGAAGAAGTTATTCAGAGTCACCAAATTTATCATTGCTAGAGGTCGTAGAGAATCAACGATTTAATTACTTGATGAAATAGTAAGTTAATCTCAGCTGAGAATTGATGCATACCAGGTAAAGCCACTGGCAATCATGCAATTCGTAGCAAGAAGTATGATAGCACCAAAGCCATATTCAACAAAACTCAGCATACCCCAGAAGATCACACCAAACATCATTTTTGCTGACAGTACCTTGATAAATTCTATCTCGTCTAACATTGTTCCCTTCCATTTATGACAGAATTCCCCCAACATAGTTTACACAACACCTTTTGGTTAGAAAACAACATACACACCATTAGCATTAGAGCTGGACTTCCCTAAGGATGAAATTAGACTAATTTCGCACCATTCTAAACTAATAAATAAAGCTATAGATTACAACTATTCACAAAATTTCATTAGCCCCAATTAGCTTCAAATGAAGATAAAGCAAACTTAAATGGCACTGATCCCATTATCTAAATAACCGAGATAAAGTAAAGCGGTCGACTGACTAAAAAGAGAAACAACAAAGGCATAGAAAATGAAATAAGTAACTTAAACTTTGAAAACAGAATACCTGAGGCAGCATCTCCTAAACTGAACTAAAATTCAATAGCATTCAGCATCAACAGTACCCAGTTCAGAAAACAGCATAGGCAGAACAGAGCAGGGCAAGACAAATCCTTAAGTGTTCTACCACACAGCTTAAGCCAGGAGCAGGGGATGGAAAATCTCAAATGTTCCAGCAAAGAACCACACTGGGAGTTGTTGTTGTTGTTGTTGTTGTTCCAGCAAAGAACCACCCATAAACATGCTTCGAAGTCCATTAAAAAAAGTGGCAAAATTTCCATTGTCACAGTTTCAGCAGAACGAAAAATAGGGCTGAGCTATTGACCATAAACTAAAACTAACTCAGACGAAAACTAGGGAGGGAAAAATTCAAATTTAGCATTAGACACCCCAGAACAGAGCTTTAAAGTTCACCAGCAATGGTAGGAAAACCATTAATGATGCTCCAAATAGATCCAAAATAGAGGAAGCGAAATGTATCGAAATCAATTGAACTTGAACCTAAAACTTTATGGTTGTAAACTGAAAATCAAGAATGTCGACTCCAAATTACGAAATCAAGCTTGATTACATGACTTTAAAGCCTGAAAATAAATCTACAATCGAAAGGATGNNACGAA
>NCQV01041532.1:5533-19074 GCA_002740545.1 Lophocereus schottii
TAAATCATTGAAACAATTAAGTAGGTGTGGGCGATAGGCTATATGGCATGGAGTCGAGTGCATCTTTATTCAAATGATATTAATATCGCATCAGATTAGTAATATAATGGACACTGTATAGTTAGAGCATGCTATTGAATGGGGCTAGATTCAGCCCTGATAACCGTTTGATCGACATGCATATGAACTTGCATGCTCTCGTATAAGTTTACATGTTGTAAACTTACTAATATGAAAAGCTACATTAACAGTTAACATCGATCAAATCATAAACGGCATCATAAACTTACATCAATGTACTTCAATGATTAATGTAGCTTTCTATATCATTGAACCCCATAAATGATATCGCAAACGTGTTTGTCATTCATCTTATAAATTGATGGAGCATTGTTAAGTTGGAGACTTAACGATCAAATCATGTTTAATCAATGTACCCTTGCAACAAAAGACAAGAACAAAAGAGAAATGGACGGTGATCATTTTCTCTAACAGCAATGCCAACAACACTGTACCCTAGCGTTACATTCCATTGGGACACGCTTGTATTTTTAAGTTCAATTCCGTCCATTTTCTTCGTACACTTTTCAATTTTTTTAGAATATATATCTTTTGGTTTTTCCAAATAACCTTATGTTCTTTTAATGTATTTCAGTTCTTGCGAATTTTATGATAAAATTAAGTATTAAAGGTCTTTTTTTCATGATGAAATGATGTTGTAAGTTATAAGAAAATGTACAAAATTGTAAGGAGCTGTAAGAACTGTAAATGAGTTGTAAGAAAATATAAGGAGATGTAAGGAACTGGAAGAGGATGTCAGAAGATGTAATGAGCTGTAAGAAGATGTAATGAGCTGTAAGAAGATGTAAGGACAGCTGTAAGGAGCTGTGGAATTATTAAAAATTTATATAGTATAATTTTTATATATGTACGCATAATTATTGGTCTTTAACGTATGAATTGCGAAAAAATTCCTTTATGAAAACAAGTTTCGTGTGTCACTGATATTTATGAAATAAATTTTATAACATCAGTAAACAAATTGTATTTTAACATTATAGAAAAAAATTATTTTTCTACAATTATAATTTTGAATGTTAAAAAATAATCCACAAATACAACATTAAATAAGTCAATTAAATAACAATAAGATAAATTAAAGCCAACAAATACGTAGAACTAAATATGCAATACACTTGAGGTGGTTTTTTGGTTTTAGCATTAATTTGACCTCCTTATAAGCAAATTTAAAAGAATAATAATTTTTCTGAACAAAATTGAATAGAACCCCCTAAAAATGAAATTGTATTTAAATTCAATATTTTGGAATTAAATTCAACCCAATATTAAATTATATGATGATAGCAACTAAGATGTCATGGATAAACTAATAATCGAAATGCTTTCGTTATCTACAGTTTACTATTTTCATGCATGACTCACGTTAAAATTGAAACATAAATACGATTTTTGTACTATAATTTTGAAATATGTTGACTTATTTTCTTTATAATGTCATATATGATTTACGTCGAAAGTCAAATATTAGTTCATATTATTAAATTTTATTTTTATGTTTATATAGATATTATATTTATTAAAAAACTGTAAGATATTTCATATTGGTAACATATAAAAATATGTATTCCTATTTCTATAAATATGAACAAAATGAATGACAAACTGCATGTTGTAAAAAATATAAAGAGGATCTAAGAACATATAAAGAAATATAAAAAATTATAAAAACACTTTAAGAATTCAGTTAAAGATATAAATAACTATAAACTACTGTAAGAGAATGTAAACCAACTCCTTCCAGCCACATGAAAGAATTGAGGTAAACACATACATGTTTCGATCTCAAGAGCAACAAATAAACAGTGTGAATCACAGTAACATGACTACGTTACTTATTATCCACCACAAAAAAAAAAAAGCACAAAAAGAAAATCAACAAGATTACCGGACAGCGTAATTCGCAACTGTGTTTAGTGTGGCAAGCGGATAGCAACTTTTTTCTGTTGTGTGGTGTAAAAATTTGCTTAATCAGTAGTACACTGAGAAAGGGACCATTGGGTGACAACGGTAGTGGTCCCTAATAGGTACCTACGTTATCTGATCCAAGGGGGCCCCCCTTAATTCCCTCGCCTGTATTTTTGAGCTGTTATTACTCATTAATTAGCTTAAACTTTTTAGATATTCAATTAGCATAGATAGGTCACCACTCCTGACATGTGGTAGCCCTTTAATTGGTTGTTGTGGTACTTTATTCAGCTAACCAGAATCATTACTCTTTCAGCAACTTTAATTTGATTGCTCCTGTACATTATGCCGTTGGATTTCTCTGTTGCACTTGCCTGAGGTGTGCCGCACAAAATAATGAATACAACCATTATATTATGAGGAAAGGCCAAGCCTTGCTGGGATATATATATGTATATAAGTAGGCATGGTAAAAAGTTAGGGAATATTCGTTTTTATCGGGGCCTCATTCCGAAATTAATCTCCGCTCGGGGATGGGGATGGGGACGGGGACGGGGATGAGAATGGGGACATAGTTCAACCCGTCTCCGTCTCCATTTCTCCGTCGGGGATTTTGCCCCGTTCCCATCCCCGTCCCCGGTTCTCTGATTGGAGAAAAATTCCTGCCTCCGTCCCCAATTTTAATTATAATTACAAAAACAACCTTATTTTCACTATTTTTGAATAAAACAACTAAGATTATATATGTAATATTCTTTGTAAAAATCCTAGGTATATGCTGGATTTAGTACTGATGGCCGCGAAGAGTTTAGAAGGTAATGAAAAAATAGCGGGTAAAAATCACCGTTGGGGCCCCGACGGGGATTAAATCCCCGCGGGGGATGGGGACGGGGGGAATTGTTTCCCCGCAACGGGGAACTGAGCAGGGACGGGGAGCGGGGGTTCCAGCAGAGACGGAGATAGGGAATATACTCCCCGTCCCTAACCCGCCCTATTGTCATCCCCAATATAAGGAGAGAGAGACAGAGTTTGTGCCATTCAAAATTCTTACTAGTAATGGACTCGCGATAAAAAGAAAAAAAATATTAAATAGTGTGCTCTAAATTTATTAAAATTCTTAATCACGAGTGCTAACTAAGTTTTTCTTTGATGGTTTACGTGCTCTTAAAGTCTTAATTACTTAACATTTCATTAGTACCCGATGCTAAGCTAGCAGTTATTAAGAATTTTTTTAACATATTTTTCTACTTCTTTATTTTTTTAAAGTCTTGGATCTTCTGTTTCACTGGATTCGAGTTAATATTGATCCAATAAGGGGTAAAGCTAGCATCATAGATTTTCTTATTTACAGGACTCAAACTCGAGACCTTGTTTAAGAAGAATAAGTGTCAAATTAAACCATTTAAACCAACTTGTGTTACTAACATATTTTTCATTATTAGTTGTGATCGATGTACGTTGAGTATATTAGTAAATTTTATTTAATATCATTTGATACAATTGATACAATTCAGTATCATTTATACAGATAATATTTTTTTGTACTATCTGATATATCTTATTTGGCACTTCATAAAACACCTAGGCCCTCTTCTTCTCGTTGGTAAATTCGAATTGACAAACATGAGCCAACTTCAATAAAAAATACCAACTTCAATAAAAAAGAAATACCAACTTCAATCAATTTTAACCCACTTTTCATTAGTTTAAACAACTTCTATTCATTATACAAAAATAAAATCAACCCATTTCAACCAATTTTAATCCACTTCAACCTACTTTAATTAAAAAAAATATCAACTCCAATCTCCTTCTACTAATTTTAATCAATTTTATTCATTACCAACCCATACTTCTCAATCAAAAAAACAAACCTCTGATCTAATTCATTATTCCCTGTTGTAAAAAAGAGAATAAGAACTTACAACGAATAACTCTAACAGGTAGCATTGTCGAGACATTAAAGTTTTATGCGTAAGCAATCTGACGAAGTGAATAGACGATGGTCATCCGGTGGTTCATATTATTAGTAAGCTGTGGTCTCTGAGGTGCAGTTTTTGTGTCGAGCCAACTCTAGCATGTTTATGTGGTCGAGGTTACGTTATATACATTCTATAAGCAAGTATTGGCCACAAGTGCAACTACGTACAACATTGGATGGTGAGAAGTGAGGACATCAATGGGTAATGGTGGGCCACTTTCGCTTTACAATCAATGCCCGATGGACGTCTCTAAACGCTCTTTTATTACCTGTTTCTTCCCTGTAAGCCCTAGCACGGTCCCCTTTCAATATCATTTATACAAAGACAAACCGTAGCCTATGCGTTATTCGGACCCCAATCCATTACTCACTTTCAACTAGATTTGAATTTCTCCATCTTTTTTATTTTGGTTTTGGTTTGCTTTACAAGTAACTTGGTTCACAACTTTGAACCAACTTTTAAACTAATCAAAGATGTCTTCTTCTTTAATACTTGAGGATCTTATTAGAGATTATTTTACATACAAATGGTCATGTTTTAGAAAATATATCGTCCCTCAACCTACATGACTAGTAATCATGCCGTTGAACTTTACGGTGGAAAATACAAATCATACTTTCATCTTGATTCTCATGTATCTTTTTACGCAGGGTGCATTTCATTGGATGAATTTTTTTTGTGAAAAACAATTTTCTCAGAGAAAATGAATTTGTAATAATTCAAATTTTATGTTGGTTGACAAAAGGGAAAATAATTATTGAACATATATAGCGCAGAAGAAGGGCGAATAGAGAGAGAAGATGTCATGGAAAGGGAGAAAAATTAAGTACATGAAAATTGCACATCATTTGGGAATAAATGATTGTAATATTTGTAGTTTTGATTATTATCACGTTCGTCACATAAATAAGGCTTACCTTTTATGATCATTACATTATCACTGTTTTTACTCATACGATAGTATTGTTATTGTTAACGTTTCTCAAAGTGGTGATTATTTAGAAGTATAGTAGAATCCTGTTCGATGCCACGTCGTCGTTCCAACCTGTAATGTGCAAATATATCTACAGATTGATATATATGTATGCATATTGAAAATGCTGAATTGAAATGCGGGGCCCAACTCAATTAGTTTGTACTTAAGATGATTCAATGTAATTAAGGTGAATTTTAGGTTTGGGCCATTACAACCTTCCCCCCTTAAAATAAGTTTCGTCCTCGAAACTTGCAGTTTAAAGGAAACATTTACCGTAACTCGCATAAGGACGGGCATTGGTGCTATAGTGGTGATATGAAGGGGGCTGTAACATATTTTCTGAGCTGTAAGATGGAAAAATCTTTTGTATATGCTCAAGTTCTGCTAGTAAATCTAATGTGTCAGTTTCATCCTCATGTAACGCCTCCTAACTCTAGAGCTAGGAGGTCTCGTGTTTTCTTAAATTATGGGGCGAAACAGATAGAGTTTCCCCTGTAACCTGAAGGTTTCCTAGGTTTAAAGCCTTACATTAAATTCCTGCAGTAGATGGAAATATAACAAGGATACCAATTAAGCTCAACGGCTATACGCCGGAGACCACAACTCTACGGGTCACACGCTCAGAGTAACTCATTCAATACAATTCAATAGTAGAAATGAAATGAAAGTTACAACTCAATGGAGCACATATCCGGAGTGCTGGGGTTTACACCCCAAAAATAAACGATAATTGGCTCACATAGCCATACAAAGCAACCCATGAGCAATATGCATTTCAAGACTTCAACATTTGGCTTGTGCAAGCTTCTGTTAAAATCTCAAATTAACATATATAGCATATCATCCCATTTCTATATGTGCACATACGACTCCTTTTTCGAAGCAAAGAGTGGTTTCAACTTGGTATATATATGTCGAACTGTACCTGTCACATTGGAAACATGGGAAAGGGGCACTAAAAAGGGAATAAACTAGTTTTCTGGCATGACATTTTCAAGGTTCTGAAGACGCATGATTCGGTAATTAGTGTTGCCTATAAACCATGTTTGGCTTTTCATCTTTGATCTAGTCAAAGGTTTGCAAGATCTAACTTTAACGTTAAAGATGAAAATATCGATGAGTGAGAGTGATGAAAGACGGCGGTTGAGTGAGTCAGCGCCCATCAAAGACACACATAGTGAAGTTAGAATTAATAAAGAAGGGATTGTCAGAAGATGGCGAAAGTAAAGACAGCTATGAGAATAGAAGGTCATTTGGTGCTCAAGACAACTTTTTTTTTTGACATACTAAATTTGAGTTCGAAACTCAGGTGAGTTAAATACAGATTCAGAGGAATGGAAGGAAGATACAGATGATGTCTAGTAGCAGTACCGAAAGACAATAGATGGGATGCAACACATATGCATGTACATACGCTTTTGGTGGAACGAAGAAGGGAAGGATGAAAATTAAAAGTATTAGAATATTGACGAACACTTAAAATTGAGTAAGAATAGGTTCTATAGTGAGATATCAAAATCAAACATAGGAAATGGGAGAACTAATAGTGTTAGCGCAAAAGACACAGTAATTGGCAAGGATTTCATATGCAAATTAAGATCGTTTAAACAACTGCTCGATGTCGAAAAGGGAATAAATAACAAAAGACAAAATCAATACGTACATTGAAATAATTGAGGAAGAAGTTGATTAATGACTAAGAATATTAAACTGTTGATGTAAGATTTGACTGAAAGGAACAGATGACAGATCTTGAAATGATAGGTAATTAACATATGACTGTGATGTAAACAGAATGAAGATAACTAGAAGCGTAATCAATTTAGGAAGGGGAAGCAATAAGAGTAAGGCGGTTTCAATCATTGAGTATACAGGAGCCAAAACGTTGCGCATAGATCTAAAACTAGGCTAGTAGTAAATTAGCAATTTATGTAGTGATTGGATGTCAAGGGAAAGAAAGGTCACGTTACTATTGAAGTAATGGTCGTAGAGAATAAGCTAAGCAGAGGTAGTTAGTGAAACCAAGAGAGAGATGTAATACATCACAATGGTAAGTCATGAGTAACTTCAATGAAGGAAAGGATATGTAATGAAGTATTGTGACAACAATTGAACAGGTTTTGCAGAGCTTAGTGTGAATGGGAACAATTATAAATTGAATCATGTTACTGCATAACAAAAAGTAGCTAGTTCTAAGTGGTAACCAAAGAAGTCTAGAAAGATGCTAAGTTATATAATAAGATCTAACAAGGAGTTTAATATTGGTTGACCCAAGGTCACTATAAAGTCATTTGGACTAATACAGGTACTGCTGTAGGCAAGGTTTCGAGGATTTGGACAGCTCAAAAGAAAGTGGCTTAGGTTTCACCTGTACGCAAACATCTCATAAATCTTAGTACCCCAAAATCCTCTATTGTTGTACCTAAAGTTGTGTCCTGGTCATGCTCTTTTGAATTTGACATTTCAACCCCACAGAATTACTTGTAATACTTCTATAAAGTCCCCGCAATATACAGATATATATATATATATATATATATATATATATATATATGTATATATATCCAACTCACCACTACTTTCAATTTCTTACCAACGTAAACTATGGTGCGTCAACAAGTGCCCTAAGTTCATTCCCAATAGCCATTGTACTTATTATGTTTCCCCAATAATTATTTGTCTCTTGAAATCTTATTTACGCCTGACAAAAGTATAAATTATGACTTCCAGAATTGCCCAGGTACAAAAGCAATGAACCCATGNNNNTATTGGCATATCCTTAAACCTTTCCCCTATAGTTTCACTTTTGTAGATTGTCGTCTTTCACCAAAAGAAGCGTACGTAAAATTGGGCCATCACTCTTGCTACTTGACAAGCCCAATGTCTAAGTGCCCTTCCTCTCTCTCTCTCTCTCTCTCTCTCTCTCTCTCTCTCTCTCTCTCTCTCTCTCCCCCCGATCCTTGTTAATCCCAAGGGGCCAATTACCTGATGCTCCACAAGGCACACTCTTCCCCACTTAAGTTATTTTGCTCAATCTAATGAGTACAGCTGAACCCCTCAGTTCCCATGGCCTAACCCAACATAATAAGAGAAATTATTGATACCGTCTCCTTAGAACCTCTTATGAATAACGTGGAACTAAAATTCATCCCTAATAACCTCCAAATGTCCTTAGAAATTGTTTTAGCCTCATAGGAGGTGTGGACATTGTCGGCCCAATGACGCTATAGATCTTCGAATCTCTTAAAGAGTTTCTACGACACATTTCAAAAGTTTTTCATCCCCATGAAACATGCTCTTTAGGATATAATGACGCCTATACACCTACAAGTTCACACAATCTAGAGGTACCGTTAATGACAACACCTCCTTTGCATAACACATTATCTTAATGCATATAACTCATATATTATCACGCTACTGAATTGCCAATACCAGATTTATCATACTAAATGCTTATTGCAGATCATCCATGACAATACACTAGACCCTCTAACATCCACCATGCCACCTCTTTCAGTGGGAATTATCATCACCCTAAGGCACCCTGTGACACGACATGGAAGCATCCTATGATGCATCTAGGACAAAATAACACATCGACAAAACCGTAGGACTCACCTAGGAGATATGGATATGCAATTGGAAATGAACTCAAACTAATCGTCGCACTACATCAGCCGTAGAAATAGTTTTGAAAACTTAGGTCCAAAGTAAAGTTTAGGCTGGGGGAATGTGAATAAACCACTATACCCAAAGGATCTCTGTCACCCAATAGATAACAGCCATATCATTTCCAACCAAAGCATGTCAAAACAACTTCCAAGCACGCACCTAATGCTTAAAACAAGCCCACACTTGACCAAATACGACCAAATATTTGAAGGTTATCCCTTTTTACCAACTGAAAACAAAATTACCAAGGTTACAATTCAGAGATGACAAGCACCGTATAATGAATGCGTAAACTATGAAACCACAACAGATATCTTGTACTAAATCAATAAAGAAGCACCAAAACAGAAGTCCAGATAAGAAGTTGCTGCCTACAGCCACAGAAGACGAGCTGCACTGAAACCAGAATCCCTGATTCACAAACTCCTCCACACATTGCGAATTCTTGCTGTGACAATCAATATCACTCCCCCTTTTAGGGAATTGGGAAGAAGGGATTTCTGTCAATCCCAAGCTCAATCATAGAATCAATGTGAACAGTAAACAAAATTCAAGCTCAAGGTACAAAAATAAACCCCATCACGGACCCACCAGCTCAAGATCTGGACAACAATTGAATCAAGTTGAAGACATTCTCAACGCAACTAAATATCAAAATGAGCTCGTCCACACCTAGATTGAAATTATCCTGGTAAATAAAACAGGCACCTAAAATCCTACAAGATTTGCTATGAGCTTAGTATACTTCTCTGAAATACATACGTCACCAAGAAGTTGACTAAATGCATCTTTACTCTACTTTGATAGCAATGGGATCCCTAAGATATCATTTCACTATGCCATTGATCGTATTATCAAAATATGAAGGCTATGTAAATGTTTGTCAAAACATCCTCATGATGCACTCATACATATGAACTCCTGGTCACACATTCGCTTTGCTAATCCAGCTTAACTCATAGCCATCTCTATAGCTCACAGTGATGCTAAACCTGACTCTGATACCACAACTGTAACGCCCCTAAGTGTTAATGTCTGATTACTGTTGATTTGTAATGGAAATATTTGATTAGAGACATTACCGTCGTTCCGTAGTGGAACAAGGCTATTTGATTTACTAACTTTAGAATAAAATAAACATTCGTTCCCCTATGCAGTTCATAATCTATGTGATAAATACTAAGCATTAATGACCCCAAAGTTTCAAAGGAATAACAATAAAGTGTCAACCTACCATCACTGTGAGTGTTCACTAGCTAATGCTTAGTAAACGTCCATTGTTTGCTACATTCCGGCTTATCAAGAGGACGGAAGTTCACTGCTTCCCACACCTAAAACAGAAAATATAAAAACATACGAATAATGAGCCGAAACTCAGTACGTACATTCCTATGTACTAAAATGAGTTTCATGTTAAATGAGTTGGGCCGGCCGCATTTCAAAACACTTTAGTTTACAAACAGGAGAGAGAGAATATAAAATTTATAATTAAGTATAATTATTAAAAAAATTGATGATTTTAAATAATAAAATATGTTAATTTACATTAAAGTAAGATATTTATAAGTGTTTTATAGCAAAATATAAAATCTTTGTACTATAAATGTTAAAACGTGTAGGGTACTGAGTGTTGGGGAAATGAAAAATGCTAACATGAGAGTGAATTTTGGATAAATGTTGCTTTACAACCATTGATCAAAATCTTATACAATCTCAGCCTTTATATTTATCTCGATAACCGCCTCAATACATAGCACATGCAATAATCTCTCTCTCTTCACTAGACATATTAGGTCTCAGGTTCGATTTCCCCCTCCCTCATTATATTGTGTTGTCCATTGTAGCTTATACGGATCAAAACGTTTTTGATTTCCATCATTATTATCAATATTTTGTATTTTTCAATACAAATATAAATTTAAGCATGTATTATTAAAGATAATAGAATAATAGATACGATTTCCATGATTATCTCAATTATTACTATTGCTGCTGTTGTCGCCATTATTGTTGTCGTCATTGTTATCTTTTTATTTGAATTTGATAACATAGTCAATATTAATTATGATCATCTAATTATCAAAGAGAGATTAAGATATTATAATGGATATAAAATTTTTTATTAGTTCATTATTATAGAATACATTCATATTTTACAAGTTTTAAGTTAAGGAAACCAAATTATAATTATTGAACAAGCCACAAAATCTTATATGACACCTTATTATTAACACATAATATAATATACATAATTATAAAGAACTATTAAACATTTTTAATTTCCATGATTATTATTAATATTTTGTATTTTTTGATAAAAATATAAATTTGAGCATGTATTATTAGAGATAATAGAAAAATAAATATGATTTCGATGATTTTTTTAATTATTAATATTATTGTTATTGTCATCATTATTGTTGTCGGTGACGTTATCTTCCTCTTTGAATTTAATAACATAGTCAATATTAATTATGATTATCTAATTATTAAAGAGAGATTAAGAGATTATAATGGATATAAAAGTTTTTATTATTTCATTATTATAGAGTAAGTTCATATTTTAGAAGTTTTAACTTAAAGAAACCGAATTATAATTACTGAACAAGCCGTAAAACCTTATGTGATACCTTATTATTAACACATAATATAATATACACAGTTATATAGAAATAATAAACATTTTTTATTTCCATGATTATTATTATTTTGTCTTTTTTCAATACAAATATATATTTGAGCATGTATTATTAGATATAATAAAAATATAAATATGATTTCCATGATTATTTCCATTATAGTTATTGTTGTTGTTGTCGTCATTGTTATTATCATCATTGTTATCTTTCTCTTTGAATTTGATAACATAGTTAATATAAATTATGATCATATATATATGTAAGGTTTGTGCTGAAAAATTACATATTGTAAGAATATAACATATTGCAAGGGTTGAAGTGAAATATTAAAAAAATTAAAAACAAAATATGATCATCATATTAGGCCCGTACGTAAAGCTGAATTTATTTCACATTTAATATAATCTATTTAACAGAAGGAAATAAACGAAATACTTTTCTTTTTCTTCAAAGCATAATATCTTATAATTAAATTTAATTCATGTAAATCTTAAAAGTATAATTAATTTTTTAACATTTCAAATAAATTGATCAAAATCTAATCTATTTAACACACAAGAAAAAACGAAATAATTTTTATTTTTTTAAACCACACAAATCCAGTAGTCAAATTTTCTTCATAAAACACCTAAAATTATAATTAATTTTTTACCATTTAAAATAAAATGTCCCAAATCGCCATAATTAATACTTCAAGCTAAGAAACATCTCAACCTATAAATCTGAACTCAACCCATCTCTTGCAGGATAACATAAGGGCGTTGGAAGTTTTTATCGTAACCCATAAAACTATTGAGTTGACATGAAAGTTAAATGTACAAACTATGAACACATAATTATATTAGCACCCCCAATAGACACTTTAAATAGCCAAAAAAGTTATATATATAAATATAATATTCAAATTATTTACCTTGAAAGATAAATTTTATTTGTATTACATGCAAAACTCAAATTAAACCAATTTCAAAATAGTTTATACATGACTTAACTAGACAATTAATGACTTCATAAATTTTTGCTCACCAACAAAATGAGGAGATAGATTTTTCGTCATTGGCATTATAGATTGGCTAAGCATCATTCCATTTAACGTGCTTTATAACATATTCATTATCTAACATCTCCATCATACTTATATAGACTTTTTTCACAATTATATAGGTTTCAATTGTTAATCCCATTGGTTATGCACGGAATTGTTGTACACTTAACTTTTTTATTGAGTTTTTTCATTATCTCCTCTAAATTATAATACTAATCATGTCACCAATAAAGTCTTAGCATAGTGGTGAAGATTGAGGTATTTGGTACATTGGATCTCATATTCGATTGTCCTTTCCTCCATTGTATTGTAATTGTATTGTATTATTCATTTATTATTTCAATAACATATCTACAAAATACCTATATAAACATACTCCGTGTAAAATAAGGACTCAGACTAGAATGAGCTGCGCGGTGTACAAGCATTCCGTATTCACGCAGGGTCCGGAGAAGGGTCGCATCCCAAGGGCTCAAACTAGAATTACAAATGAAATAATCTAATCCAATAATTCATAGGCATGTGGACGGCATGTGGGCGAA
This sequence comes from Lophocereus schottii, assembly GCA_002740545.1. Taxonomy (NCBI): domain Eukaryota; kingdom Viridiplantae; phylum Streptophyta; class Magnoliopsida; order Caryophyllales; family Cactaceae; genus Lophocereus; species Lophocereus schottii. The sequence continues at coordinate 18,379 of NCQV01041532.1, forward strand.
TGCAAGGACAAAGGCGGCCGTTGACGTCGCTTGCCGTACGTGCATAGGATGTTGTCCATCTGAACATCAATCCCGCACGTTCCTTAAAGCTAGTGTTGTATGATGTTATATGCAGTCATGGTCATATTTGGCAATGGGCTCTTTGCTAATTTTATTAATTATTTAAGTTAATTTTTAAAATTAATTTTTTAAAAAAAATTATTTAGTAAAATCAGCTATTTCTGATAAAATTATGAGACAAAAAGTTAATTATTTAAAAGATCTTTCCAAAAGCTCATGGAATTAATTTTTTTAAATTAACTTTTTAGACCTAAAAAGCTCTTATAAAGAGTTTTTTCATTAAACACCCAAATTAACCTTTTTACTTAATCAAACAATTAACCATGGTCCAAAAAAAATTTTTTGGCCGAAAAGTTATCCAAATAAATATTTGCCAAACATTCTCTATGTATTTGTACGATTTAGTAATTTTTTTCTTTTAATATGATATTATGACAAATTTAAAAGTATGGATAGTTATATTTAATTTTGAACTTGTTTACAAGTTAATTATTGTCATATATTTTATATAAGTGTGAAATCAAAATTGGGGTACTGGGTATACATAATCAAATCTTGAGATATAAAATATGTATCCATTGATCTCTTAAACATTTAAGTATGTTGAGAGACGATGATGTATCAAGTAGTTTAGAA
>NCQV01041544.1:4085-14974 GCA_002740545.1 Lophocereus schottii
TTTATGTCGGATTTGATTATGGGTCATCTTATCTTGGTATAAACAAGTTTTAGTTTGATTTTTTGTTGAGTTATTTAAGTATGCCAGCATGTAAGAATTAGAACTATACCTGATCATTCAAGCTTGATCTTGAAAATAACGAACCTTGTGCTCTTCGATTTAGTGTTGTGATCTTTGGTACATAGCTAAATTTAAGGGTTGTGAGTGATAAGGGTTGCGAGTGATCTTTTTTAAATTTATTGTGATGGTTGGATGTAGGTTTTAGTTGGACATAATCTAGGGTTCCAAGATCATGCATGATTAAGGTAGATTTTCTAATCAAGTGTGTGTACTTGAAAAGATTTAGATGCAATTTAAAGGTTGGATGTGTTATTGATTTAAAAGGATAATGTTATGTGAGTTTTGTCAAAATTAGCGGATTATCAAAAATTCCATAAATGGCCAAAGAGATTGTTTGAATTATTGATGCAAATAAGTAAGTTTATGGGAGTGTTTTGAGTGTTACGTAAACAAACAGGGGCATTTAGAGCTGTGAATGGACCTAAAATAGGGGCCCCTTGATGAATAAACTGGCAATGATTGGTCCATTGAAAAACTATGATTTTTTGTGGGTAGCTAGACCTATGAGTTATCTTTCAAATGCTTTTTGAATCACTTTATTCTGGGTTATGTGGAAGAAGTCATGGCCATTTTTCTAACACTGCGTAGGATGCACCCGAGCTAGGCACAGTTGTGATTCAGCTCCACTTTAGGGGCCGTGCTGTGGTAATTATGTTTTAAACTATGAATGATAGTTTTTAGGTACTTTTTAAGTTTTTTATATTGGGATTTTATAGCTCAATTGGAGGTCAAGGGTAAAAGATATGGATTTTCTAAAGTAGATCTTCAAATGGTAATATGAGGGAAGAAAGAAATCATGGCATTTGGAAATATTGCCAGTAGTTTCTACATAACTATGGATATTACAAGGAATTACAAAGTTTAGTGGATTCACAACTTTCATTTTTTACAGAAGCTTGCTTCGGTTGGAAAACCGAGTTAAACAGGAATGAGAATGAAATTGGAGAACTAAAGAGGGTAATGACACAAGCTAAGGTTATATGGGCTTTCCAAAACCTCACAGGACCCCTCTTGTCATTAAACCATCTATTATTCAGTTCAGAAATATTAAAAACCCATATTCCATTTGTATCAATTAAAATACTTCCATTATCACCTCAATTATTTAATTTTTGTCTATTTTGCTTCAATTTGTTTATTTCGAGTTCAATGACCCTAACTTATTTATTTTTCAAAATCATTTTAGTATAACTTATCTTATGTTGAATTGTTTGAATTGTGGATTCCCTTTTTATTAATCAATTTCCATGAAGTTACAAATTATGGGAGTGAAAATTGTTTGCTAACTGCATTTACCTATAACTACATTTCTTAACCTGAAACGGGGTCTACTCTATTGTTTCTCATTGTGCATAAGTATTGTCATGTGAGATTGCATTTTAAAGACTTCAGATTTGTTTATTGCATGTATCTTCATAAATCAGCACGTATTTATCAAAATGATGATGTTTTAGTAAGTACATCAATGAACCAATTTAATTATTGATTCGTCATGCAATTAGTGACCCCATCAGTTATCAGTTATAGGGTACTGCCCTTCAGTTACCTGCGCGGCTTCAGGCCAAGTCTCCCAGTCGGCTTGGCAGGTGTATGCTTATCTATAGATCATAACAGTATCAAAGTCACCATCAGATAATAATTAGCAATTGCAGTTTACATTCATCTCATTCACTCTTTTTATTTTACCTTAAAATGAATTGCAAAGCGTGCGCCCAATCAATTTCTGCAGAGATAGTTTAATAATGCAGGAACGCATGCACTAAGATTCGACTCACAGTCTTAAATGTTTTTCATATTTGGCTTTAGGGAAATGCTCAGTGGATCGCCCTCATGCTAGCAAACCAGCTGAAGAGAACATGTTAGGCAAGGGAATTCTGATGGATTAATCATTGATATAGTACATACATATTTTGGACACATATTTTGAAATCTTCAGTTGATGGAGGTGTAGCTTATGAGGTGAATTACTTTACTATGGTGTATAAACCATATTTGAGATTAACAATCAATTGTATACGGTTCGATAATGTGTGAATGTGTATGGTTGAAGCTATGCCTAACTATGTTATTTCTAGTGCACATATTTCAAACCTTCTCCTTTCGGACGGCGGTAACGCCCTTATCATTGAGTTTATTAGTCCTAATGTGGGGATTTATTAAGGAGAGTGCAAGTAGCCGAAAATATTCAATTTGGGGGCGTTACATTTCCAAGACAGCCCTTGAACGTCCTTATAAGGGCCTTTAGGGACCTCATTTTGTACTCAGCTTATTATCCTTGACATTGAAAGAGAATTAAGAGCATTGCACTTGTTTCATTCGAACACTCGACTTGCTTATCTCTCACTAGCTACTTAGAGTAGTGACCAAATAAGTATTAAGCCTTGGTTAGGTGGTGATATCTGTTTGCTAATTAAGCTTCAGAGCTCGAAACTCAAGCTAAGTGGTGATTTCTGTTTCTAAGTAAGAGTTCTATTTTCAGCTAGATCGATCTTTATTGGTGTTTCTGTATCTAAAGATTGATTTAGTTCTCTATCCTTTTGTCTTTTCCCGCTTAAAATCATTTGATTCTCAGTATAAAATACCTTGTCTCTATTTAAGGATTTACCGCTTGGGAGATACATCAGTTTTGGTATCAGAGCAAGTTTAGAACTTGGCCTAAAACCCACGCCATCCTCGCGCCCACAAATTAAGCCACAAACACAAACCCCAAACACATCCCCAACACAACCCATTCTCACCCACTTTCACCACGAGATCTGGTAAAGCCATATCCAGAAGAAAGTTCCTCAAGCTAAAAGATGAAGTTGAAGCGTTTGACCTTAGAATGCTAGAAATAAACCTCAAGGTGCAACATGATGAACTTAATCTACTCTCCCTCCAGTTTGAAATGAGAAGTGAAGCCAAACAGCCCTTGGTATCACTGGAAGTAGACCAAGTTCACGAAGCTCATGAGGTTGACAATGCAAGAGAAGAAGAATAGCAAGCCTGTGTAGAAGACGTTCAAGAATACGAAGGCAAAGAGGTTAATTTTGACTTACCTCCTAAATTTGATTAGTATGAACCTGATGAAGGTGAAATGCTTCTTTTAGAAAGCACTTGGGATGATCCAAAAGAAGAAGAAGAAGCTAAATAGAGGGAGAATATATCCCACTCCAAGCCTACGGTTTAAAGTATGATATGTTCATTGATAATCCATGGAGAGAGTTGTGCTCACAATGTTTCACTTATCAAAACTAAACTCCATGCTTTAGCCCACCCGCACCCTAACAATCTTTCCAAACTCCACAGACCACAAAAACATTCCCACCATCTTTGTACTTGGGGTAAGCTATCTCAAAAAATCCCTAACCATCTGCGTAATTACCACCAGGTTCGAATCAATCCACATTTATTTGAGTGGTTAGTGTTATTTTAGCCAGATTTAATGGTTTAAATTTGAGGATAAATTGTTTCTAACAAGGGGAGGATTATAGATATCATTCCATGCAATCCTTAATTAGCCCTAATTATTTTTTGAACCTGTTTAAATTCATTCATCAACTTAAACTTAATTTAACTTTGATTTCACTGCTAAAAGAGTTTATTGATATTCTAATAAACTTAATTATGCAATTGAATCAGTTTTAAATTAAGTATTTTTGTCCAAACTATCAAAGGACTCAAAACAGAAGGTCCGGGGTTCAGGCTAACAACATATCAAGTTTTTGTGAGCTTAAATACGTAGGCCTCTCTGCGGTTTAAGCCAAATATTTTGCCATAGGTTTGAAGATGTTACCCTTCCAACAAACAAGTTTTAACTCATTTGGACTTCGTTCTCCTATCCAAATCAGTCATTAAATCCAAGCTGTCTAAACTACTAAGTTGAGACAGAATGCGTCCGATTTTGTGTATTGCATTCCTTAGACTTCTTTTGGGGTTACATCTGATATTTTTCATATTTTTGTTCCCCAAGATGTTATCTACTTGATCCAATTGAGAAATTCAAGTTAAGACAAGTGAAAGTCGAAGAACCCGGTCATTTTTGCAAACAGTGTAGGGTGGAATCTGCCTCGAAGCAGTCTGAGTTGTTTGAGGGTTTGGACCATCAAATGATCTCCACAACATGTGATTGCACCTGAAGGAGTTAGAAGACATCCTGGTATCTCAAACCATGTGTGGCAATCCAAATCATGCCCACGTTTCGCTTGTCAAAGTTGGCATCCTAACAGAGCTTGCAAACTACAATATTGTGCCCGGTTGCACCTAATTGGTGCATTTGGTGGTTGATGTCTTTTCAGCCATCCAATCTAGTCCTAATAGTATAATTAGGCTATTATAGGAGTCTTGGATACAATCATGGAGTAACCAACTGAAGAACCAATCGGATACAAGGAAGGAAGGCAGAAACAGCCCATTGGTCAGCCACAAAGTGCAAACTTCAGCAGCCATTTTCTCTCTCCCTATGTATTAGAAGCAACTTGCTTACTTACTTGCTTATTTAGGCTGAATGTACTAATATAACCTAGCTTATTTTGGTGTGTAAAGTTATAATTAGCTAGACTAAATCGCGTTTAGTGAAAACCAATTTGACTAAGCTATATTAGGCTAGATTAAGCTAGGTTAGAGCTTTCCTATCTTTGAAGAAACCTCTTAACCTTTCCTGTAATAGCCAGACTATAAATCGTGTTTGCTTATTTAATTACGCTATGCTATTAATTTTTTACATTTATTTATCTCATTTAATCATCCTCGTCAGAAAAATTTATTTTAGGCCTCACTTTGTAATTCGATTTTCATTTACAGTATTAATGTTGAGTGAATCGATATTAAATCCCGGTAAATATGATTAGGTGATTAAATGATTTTTCATAATGTCACAAAAAATCATTTTTTAACCACGCGATAAACTTTCGGCCCAAATTCATTAAGTTTGGCCCAATTCATTTGGGCCCGATTTGTGGCCCGATTCATTTTGGGTTCAAGTTTTGGCCCGAAAAAACTAAATTAATCGCCATCATTTGTAATTAATTTAATCAGTAAAATGATTTTTTTGGAGGCATAAATATTAGCCACACGCTTAGATAAGGCAAAAGTCTTCAAGCAAGCAAGCCAAACATAAATTCTTCTTCTTATTCTTTTCTTCCACATGCTGTGGCAGCCCAGCCCCATTTTTAGCCCTATTGTTGCTATTTTTGGTGGTTTCTACCACTTCCAGCCACCATTCCCCAACCCCCAACACCACTAGCCACCATCCCCAACTCCTACCACCATCAAACACTACCTCCATCCTCTTGTATGCGAGCTCAAAGTGAGGTAAATCCTAACCTAGTCATGTTTAATTTTGGATTTTTATGTAGGATTTGAATATGGATCATCTTATCTTTCCATAAACAAGTTTTAATTTGATGTTTTTATTAAGTTGGTTAAGTATGGAAGCATGTAAAAATTAGAACTATACTTGATCATACAAGCTTGATGTTGAAAATGTGAACCTTGTGTTCTTTGATTTAGTGTTGTGATCTTCAATATCCAAATGAATTTAAGGTCGTCAGTGATCTTTTTCAAATTTATTGTGATGGTTGGATGTAAATTTGAGTTGGACATAATCTAGCTTTCAAGATCATGCATGATTAACGTAGATTTTTGAATCAAGTATGTGTACTTGAAAAGATTTAGATGCAATTTAAAGGTTGGATGTGCTATTGATTTGAAAGGATGATGTTATGTGAGTTTTGTCAAAATTAGTGGACTATGAAAAATTCCATAAATGGCCAAAAGAGCTTATTTTAATTATTAATGCAAATAAGTAAGTTTAGGGGGCAATTTTTAGTGTTATATAAAGAAATAGGGGCACTAAGAGCTGTGACCATACCTAAAACAGGGGTCCCCTTATGAATAAACTGGCAATGATTGGTTCATTGAAAAATTATAACTTTTGGTGTGAACCTAGGTTTGTGATTTATCTTTCAAATGCCTTTTGAATCACCTCATTCGATTTATGTGCATGACATTATGTCCATTTTTCTAAGACTGCGCAGGATAGACCCAAGCTGTGTGCAATTGTGATTCAGCTACACTTTAGGGGTCGTGTTATGGTAATTATATTTTGCATTGTCAATAAAAGTTTTGAGGTACTTTCTATGCTTTTCGTATAGGGGTTTTATAGCTCAAATGGAGGTCTGGAGTGAAAGATATAGATTTTCTTAAGTAGATCTTCAAACGGTAATATGAGGGAAGAAAGAGATCACGGCATTTAGAAACATTATCAGGGGTTGCTACATGATTATGGATATTACAAAGAAATTGCAAAGTTTAGTGAGTTCAACAACTTTTATTTTGTATAGAAGCTTGCTCAGGTTGGAAAACCAAGTTAAATGGGCGTGAGAGTGAAATTGGAGAAGTAAAGAGGGTAATGACATAAGCTAAGGTTATATGAGCTTTCCGAAATCTCACAACACCCCACTTGTCATTAAACCTGCTACTATTCATTTTAGAAATATCAAAACCCATATTCCATTTGTATCCATTAAAATACTTCCATTATCACCTCAATTATTTCATTTTTGGCTATTTTGGTCGAATATGTTTATTTCGAGTTCAATGACCCTAACTTATTTATTTTTCAAAATCATTTTAGCATAACTTATCTTATGTTGAATTGTTTGAATTGTGGGTTTCCTTTTTATTAATCAATTTCCATGAAATTACAAATCGTGGGAGTAAAAGTTGTTTACTAACTGCATTTGCCTATAACTATATTCCTTAAGCAGAAATGGGGCCTAGTCTGTTGTTTTCCATTTTGCATAAGTGCTATTAAGTGAGATTGCATTTTAAAGACTTCAGGTATGTTCATCGCTTACATCTTTAGAAATCAGTACGTATTTATCAAAATGATGATGTTTTGATAAGTACATCAATGATTCAGTTTAATTAGTGTTTTGTCATGTAATGAGTGACCTCATCAGTTAACAGTTAAACGAAATTGTCTTTCAGTTACCTACGCAGCTTCAATATAGGTCTCCTAGTAGGCTTGGCATGTGTACACCTATCCGTAGATCATAACAGTATCAAGGGATTCACCATCAGATAATAACTAGCAATTGAAGTTTACATTCATCTCATTCACTATTTTTATTTTAGCTTAAAATGAATTGCAAAGCGAGTGCCCAATCAATTTCTGTAGAGATCATTTAATATTAGATGAATGCATGTACTGACCTTAGACTCACATTTCGAATTGTTTTTCATGCATTGTTTTCGGGAAATGCTCAGTGAATCGCCGTCATGCTAGCAAACCAGCTAAAGAGAACAAGTTAGGCAAGGGAATCTGGATGAATCAATCATTGATATAGTACATGCATATTTTGGAGTCATATTTTGAAATCTTCAGCAGATGGAGGTGTAGATTAGGAGGCAAATTACTTTACTATGGTGTATAAACCATATTTGGGATTAAAAATTAATTGTATATGGTTCGATAATGTGTGGATGTGTATGGTTGAAGTTATGCCTATCTATGTTATTTCTAGTATATACACTTCAAGAATTCTCCTTTTGGACGGCGATAACGTCCCTATCAATATGTTTATTAGTCCCAATTCAGGGATTTATTAAGGAAATTGAAAACAGCAGAGTATGTTTAATTTGGGAGCATTACATTTTCTAGGCAGCCCTTCAGCACCAACACAAGGGCCTTTAGGGGGCCTCATTTTGCACTTAGCTTACTATCCTTGAAAGTGAAAGAGAATTGAGAGCATTTCTATTGTTCTATCAACACTTAACTTGCTTATCTCTAACTAGGCTGGTTAGAGTGGTGATCAACTAAGTCTTAAGCCTTGGTTAGGTGGTGACATCTGTATCCTAATTAAGCTTAGGGGCCCTAAACTCAAGCTTAGTGGTGGTTTCCGTATCTAAGTAAGAGTTTAGTTTTCAACTAGATTGGTCTTTAGTGGTGTTTCTGTATCTAAAGATTGATTTAGTCCTCTATCCGTTTCTCTTTTCCCACTTAAAATCAATTGATTCTAAGTGCCAAATTCCTTATGTCTCTGTAAGGATTTACCGCTTGAGAGATACATCAGTTTTGGTATCAGGGCAAGTCCAAAACATGGCCTAATACCCATGCCATCTGCACGCCCTCAAGTTCAGCCACAAACACAAACCCCAAATACATCCCAAACACAAGCCATTCTCACCCACTTTCACCATGAGATCTGGGAAACCCATATCTCGACGAAAATTCCTCAAGCTAAAAGATGAACTTGAAGCGTTTGACCTCAGAATGCTAGAAATAAACCACAAGATGCAACAAGATGAACTTAATCTACTCTCGCTCTAGTTTAAAATGAGAAGGGAAGCCAAACAACCCTTTGTATCACCGGAAGCAGACAAAGTTGACAAAGGTCATGAGGTTAACAGTGCAAGAGAAGAAAAAAAGGAAGCTTGTGTGGAAGACGTTCAAGAAGACGAACGCAAGAAGGTTAATTTCGACCTGCCTCCTAATTTGATGAGTATGAACCTGAGGAGCGTGAAATACTTCATTTGGAAAACACTTGGGCTGCTCTAAAAGAAGAAGAGGTTGAGCAAATGGAGAATATACCCCACTCCAGACCTACAGTTTAGAGTATGATATGTTCATTGACTATCCATGGACAGAGTTATGCTCAAAATGTTTCACTTAGCAAAAGTAAACTCCATGCTTCAGGCCACCCACACCCTAACAATCTTTTTTAACTCCACACATCACAAAAACATTCCTACCATCTCTTCACTTTTGGTAAGCCATCTCAAAAAGCCCCTAACCATCTTAGTAATTACCACTAGGTTCAAGTGAACCCATGTTTATGAGAGTGGTTGGTGTTATTTCAGCCAGATTTAATGGCCTAAATTTGAGAACAATTTTTTTCTAATAAGGGCGGGATGATGGATATCAGCCCATGCAATTTCAATTAGCCCTAATTATTTTTTGAACCTGTTTAAGTTTTAAGTTGAATCATCAACTTAATCTTAATTTAACTTTGATTTCTTTTCTAATAGAGTTTATTAACATTCTAATGAAGTTAATTATGCAATTAAATTAGTTTTAAATTACATATTTTTGTCGAATCTATGAAAGGATTTGAAACAGAAGGACCTGAGTTTAGGCCAGCAACATACCCATTTTTTGTTAGCTTAACTGCTTAGGTCTCTGTGAGGTTTAACCAAATATGTTGCTATGGGTTTGAAGTTCAAGATGTTATCTTTCCAACAAAACAAGTTTGAGCTTATTTGGAGTTGATTTGTCTATCCAAATTAGTCATTAAATCTAAACTATTTAAATTTCCACAAACACTTCAGGTGAATTGATATTAGGTCTCGGTAAATACGGTTAGGTGATTAAATTATTTTTCACAATGACACAAAAATTTGATTTTTAACTACGCAAAAAAAATTTGGGCCCAAATTCATTGAGTTTGGCCAATTCATTTGGGTCCGATTTGCCGTCCGATTCATTTTGGGTTCAAGTTTTGGCCCGAAAATTTTGGTGCAATTCAATTAAATTAATCGCCATCATTTGCACTAAATTTAATTAGTAAAAAGATATTTATGGAGGCATAAACATCAGCCACGTGCTTAGATAAGGCAAAAATCTTCAAGCAAGCAAGCCAAACATCAAGTCTTCTTCTTCTTCTTCGTTTCTTCCCCATGCTATGGCAGCCCGGCCGTGTTTTCAGCCCTATTGTTGCTATTTTTTGGTGGTTTCTACCACTTCCAGCCACCATTACCCACCCCCCACACCACTAGCCTCCATCCCTAACTTCTACCACCATCAAACACTACCTCCATCCTCTTGTATTCGAGCTCAAAGTGAGGTAAATCCTAAGCTAGTCATGTTTAATTTCTGGTTTTTACGTAGGATTTGAATATGGATAATCTTATATTTGAATAAATAAGTTTTACCTTGTTGTTTTTATTGAGATGGTTAAGTATGGACGCATGCAAGAATTAGAACTATACTTGATCATACAAGCTTGATGTTGAAAACGATGAACCTTGTGTTCTTTGATTTAGTGTCGTGATATTCAGTATACAAATGAATTTAAGGCTTGTCGATGATCCTTTTCAAATTTGTTGTGATGGTTGGACGTAAGGTTGGGTTGGACATAATCTAGGGTTTCAAGATCATGCATGAATAAGGTGGATTTTTGAATCAAGTGTGTGTACTTGAAAAGATTTGGATGCAATTTAAAGGTTGGATGTGCTATTGATTTAAAGGGATGATGTTATGCGAGTTTTGTCAAAATTAGTGGATTTTGGAAAATTTCATAAATGGCTGAAAGAGCTTGTTTTAATTATTAGTGCAAATAACTAAGTTTGGGGGGACATTTTGAGTGTTGCGTAAAGAAACAGGGGCACTAAGAGCTGTGAACATACCCAAAATAGGGGTCTCTTTATGCATAAACTTGTATTGATTGGTCCATTAAAAAATTATGGCTCTTGCTGTGAACTTAGGTCTGTGACTTATGTTTCACATGCCTTTTGAATCACTTTATTTTGATTTATGTGGAAGACATTATATCCATTTTTTTAAAACTGCACAGGATAGACCCAAGCTGTGCACAATTGTAATTCATCTCCACTTTAGTGGTCGCCTTATGGTAATTATGTTTTGCATCGTGAATGAGAGTTTTAAGGTACTTTTTAAGCTTTTCATATTGCGGTTTTATAGCTCAAATGGAGGTTTGGGGTGAAAGATATGAAGTTTCTAAATTAGATCTTCAAACGGTAACATGAGGGAAGAAAGAAATCGTGGC
>NCQV01041544.1:30043-42846 GCA_002740545.1 Lophocereus schottii
CCATATCCCGAAGAAGGTTCCTTAAGCTAAAAGATAAACTTGAAGAGTTTGACCTCAAAGTGCTAGAAATGAACCTCAAGATGTAACAAGATGAACTTAATCTACTCTCTCTCTGGTTTGAAATGAGAAGGTAAGCTAAATAGCCCTTGGTATCACCGGAAGTAGACCAAACTCTCGGAGGTCATGAGGTTGACAATGCAAGAGAAGAAGAAAAGGAAGTCTGCTCGGAAGACATTCAAGAAGACGATGGCAAGGAGGTTAATTTCGACCTGCCTCCTAAATTTAATGTGTATGAACCTGACAAGGGTGAAATGCTTCATTTGGAAAGCACTTGGCATGATCCAAAAGAAGAAGAAGATGAACAAATGGGGAACATATTCCACTCCAAGCCTACGGCGTAGGGTATGATATCATCATTGATAATCCATCGAGAGAGTTGTGCTCACAATGTCTCACTTAGCCGAACTAACTTCCATGCTTCAACCCACCCACACCCTAACAATCTTTTCCAAGTTCGCACGCCACAAAAACATTCCCACCATCTCTTTACTCGTGATAAGGCATCTCAAAAAGCCCCTAAGCATTTAAGTAATTACCACCAGGTTCAAATCAAACCACATTTATTTGAGTGGTTGGTGTTATTTCAGCTAGATTTAATGGCTTAAATTTGAGGACAAATTTTTTCTAACAAGGGGAGGATGATGGATGTTAGCCTATGGAATCCTTAATTAGCCCTAGTCATTTTTCGAACCTGTTTTAATTTTAAGTTGATTCATCAACTTAAACTTAAGTTAAATTTGATTTCTTTGCTACGGGAGTTTATTGGCATTCTAATAAACTTAATTGTGCAATTAAATCAGTTTTAAATTAAGTATTTTTATCCAAACTATCAAAGGACTTGAAACAAAAGGTCCCAGATTCAGGCCAGCAACATACCCAATTCTTGTGAGCTTTATTACTTAGGCCTCTCTGAGGTTTAAGTCAAATATTTTGCCATGGGTATGAATTTGAAGATGTTAGATTTCTAACAAAATAAGTTTCAGCTCATTTGGACTTCGTTTGCCCATACAAATTAGCCTTTCAAACCAAACTGTCTAAAGTACTGGGTTGAGATTGAATGAGTCCAGATATGTGTATTGCATTCCTTAGCTTTCTTACACATTTAAGTCTGATATTTTTGCATATTTTGGTTCCCTAAGATGTTATCTAGCTGATCCAATTGAGAAATTCAAGTTAAGTCTAGTGGAAGTTGAAGAACCAGATCATTTTTTGTAAACAGTGCTGGTTGGAATTCGGTCTAGACCAGTCTAATTTTTTTGAGGGTTCGGACCACCAAATGATCTCCAAAATGTGTGATTGATTTCCATCCATGCGTGAAAATCTAAATCATTCACACATTTTCCAAGTGAATGGTGGTATCCAAACAGGGCTTGCAAACTGCAGTATTCTGTCTAGTTGCATCTAATTGGTGCATTTGGTGGTTGATGCCTTTCCCCCTATCCAATCAAGTCCTAGCAACATGATTAGGCTATTAAAGGAGTCTTGGATGCAATCATGAAGTAACCAATTGAGGAACCAATCTGAAACAAGGAAAAAAAGGCAGAAACATCCCCATTGGTTAGCTGTAAAGTGCAAACTTCAGCAGCTATTTTCTCTCTCCCCATGTGTTAGGAGCAGCTTGCTTACTTACTTGCTTACATAAGCTGAATGTAATTAGTATAATCTAGCTTATTTTGGTGCATAAAGTTGTAATTAGCTTAATTAAATTGTATTTAGTTAAAACCAATTTGACTAAGCTAGATTAGGCTAGATTAAGCTAGGTTAGAGGTTTCCTAACTTTGAAGAAGACTCTTAACCTTTCCTGTAATATCCAGACCCTAAATTATGTTTGTTTATTTAATTAGTCCATGTTAGTAACATTTTGAATTTATTTATCTCATTTAATCATCCTGATTGGGAGAACTCATTTTGAGCCCCACTATGCAATTCGAGTTTCATTTACGATAATAATTTCAGACGAATCGATGTTAGGTCATGGTAAATGTGATTGGGTAATTCAATTATTTTTCATAATGTCACAAAAATTAACTTTTTAACCGTGCAAAAAAATTTGGGCCCAAGTTCATAAAGTTTGGCCCAATTGATTTGGGCCCGATTCATTTTGGGTTCAAATTTTGGCCCGAAATTTTGGGTGTGATTAGATTAAATTAATCACCATCATTCATACTTAATTTAATTAGTAAAATGATATTTTTGAGGCATAAACATCAAGCACATGCTTAGATAAGGCCAAAATGTTTAAGCAAGCAAGAAAAACACAAAGTCTTCTTCTTCCTCTTTTCTCCCCCAAGCTATCGCTGCCCAGCCCTATTTCCAGCCTTATTGTTGCTTTTTTTTGTGGTTTCCACCACTTGCAGCCACCACCAACCACCATTCCCCACGACCAATGCCACTAGCCACCATCCCCAACTCCTACCACCATCAACCACTACCTCCATCCTCTTGTATTCAAGCTCAAAGTGTGGTAAATCCTAACCTAATCATGTTATGTTGGATTTGATTATGGATCATCTTATCATGTTATGTTTTATTAATTTGTTTAAGTACAGAAACACGTAAGAATTAGAACTATACTTGATCATACAAGCTTGATGTTGAAAATAATGAACCTTGTGTTCTTTCATTTAGTGTTGTGATCTTTGGTATACAAATGAATTTATGGGCTGTGAGTGATCTTTTTTAGATTTATTGTGATGGTTGGATGTAAGTTTGAGTTGGACATAATCTAGGGTTTCAAGATGTTGCATGATTAGAGCGGATTTTTGAATCAAGTATGTGTGTTTGAAAATATTTAGATACAATTGAAAGGTTAGATGTGTTGTTGATTTAAAAGGATGATGTTATATGAGTTTTGTCAAAATTAGTGGATTATAGAAAATTCCATTAATGGCCAAAAGAGCTTGTTTGAATTATTAATGCAAATAAGCAAGTTTATAGAAGCATTTCGAGTGTTATGTAAAGAAACAGGGGCACTTGGAGCGGTGAACAGACCCGAAACAAGGGTCCCTTTATGAATAAACTGGTATGATTGTTCCGTTGAAAAATGGGATTTTTGGTGGATAGCTAGATCTGTGAGCTTCCTTTCAAATACCTTTTGAATCACTTCATTCCTAGTCATGTGGAAAAAGTTATGGTCGTTTCTCTAAGATTGCGCAGGATAGACCCGAGCTTTGCACAGTTGTGATTCAAAGTGGGGTTGTGTTGTGGCAATTATGTTTTAAACTATGAATGAAAGTATTGAGGCACTTTTTAAGCTTTTCATATTGGGGTTTTATAGCTTAATCCGATGTCAGGTGTGAAAGATATGGATTTTCTAAAGTAGATCTCCAAATGATAATATGAGGGAAGAAAGAAATCATGACATTTGGAAATATTATCAGGAGTTTCTGTATAATTATGGATATTGCAAAGAACATACAAAGTTTAGTGCATTCATAACTTTCATTTTTTATAGAAGCTTACTCGGGTTAGAAAACCAAGTTAAATGGGCATGAAAATGAAATTGGAGAAGTAAGGAGGCTAAGGACACAAGCTAAAGTTATATGAGCTTTTGTGAACCTCACAACACCCCTGTTGTCATTAAACCTTCTATTATTCATTTTAGAGACATCAAAAACCCATGTTTCATTTGTATCCATTAAAATACTTCCATTATCACCTCAATTATTTCATTTTGGTCTATTTTACTTCAATTTATTTGTTTCTAGTTCAATGACCCTAACTTGTTTATTTTCCAAAATCATTTTAGTATATCTTATCTTATGTTGAATTGTTTGAATTGTGGATTCCCTTTTTATTAGTCAATTTCCATGAAGTTGCAAATTATGGGAGTGAAAGTTGTTTACTAACTGTATCAACCTATAACTACATTTCTTAAGCAGAAACGGGCCTACTCTATTGTTTCCCATTGCGCATAAGTTTTATTAAGTGAGATTGCATTTTTAAGACCTCGGGTACGTTCATTACCTGTATCTTTAGAAATCAGCACATATTTATCAAAATGATGACATTTTGGTAAGTACATCAATGAATCGGTTTAAGCAGTGATTAGTCATATAATTAGTGATCCCATCATTTATCAATTACAAGAAATTGCCCTTCAGTTACCCGCGCGACTTCAGGCCAGGTCCCTTGATCGCCTTGGCAGGTGTACGCCTATCCATAGATTATCATAGTATCAAGGCGTTTACCACCAGATAATAATTGGCAATTGCAGTTTACATTCATCTCATTCACTGTTTTCGTTTTAGCTTAAAATGAATTACAAAGCAGGCGTCTAATCAATTTATGTGGAGATCGTTTAGTGATATAGAAATGCATGTACTGAGGTTCGGCTCACATTTCGAAATATTTTTCGTGTTTTATTTTAGGAAAATGCTCATTGAATGGGCCTCGTGCTAGCAAACCAGCTGAAGAGAACAAGTTGGGCAAGGGAACCTGGAGGGATCAATCAATCATTTAGTACGTGCATATTTTGCAGTCGTATTTTGAAATTTTAATGGATAAAGGTGTAGCTTATGAGGTGAATTTCTTTACTATGGTGTATAAACCATAATTGGGATTAACAATTAATTGTATATGGTTCGATAAAGTGTGAATGTGTGTGGTTGAAGCTATGCCAAACTATGGTATTTCTAGTGCACATACTTCAAGCCTTATCCTTTTGGACAGCAGTAACACCCCTATCATTGAGTTTATTAGTCCTAATTTAGGGATTTGTTAAGGAGAATGCAAATAGTAGAACATGTTTAATTTGGGGGCGTTAAATTTCCTAGGCAGCACTTGAACGTCCATATAAGGGCCTTTAGGGACCCTATTTTGTACTCCACCTTATTATGCTTAAAATTGAAAGAGAATTGAGAGCATTGCTCTTGTTTCATTCAAACACTTAACTTGCTTATCTTCAACTAGGCTAGTTAGAGTTGTGATCAGGTAAGTCTTAAGCCTCAGTTGCGTGGTGATATCTATATCCTAATTACTCTTGAGGGCCTAAGCTTAAGCCTAGTGGTGATTTCTGTATGTAAGTAATAGTTTAGTTTGAACCTATATTGGTCTTTAGTGGTGTTTCTATATCTAAAGATTGATTTAGTTCTCTATCCTTTTCTCTTTTTCCTACTTGGAATCATTTGATTCTAAGTACAAAATCCCTTGTCTCTCTTACAGGATTTGGCACTGGAGAGATACATCAGTTTTGGTATCAGAGCAAGTTCAGAACTTGGCCTAAAACCCACGCCATCCATATGCCATCAAATTCTATCACAAACGCAAACCCCAAACACATCTCAAACACAACCCGTTCTCACCTATTTTAACCATGAGATCTGGGAATGCCATATCCCAAAGAAAGTTCCTCAAGTAAAAAGATGAACTTGAAGCGTTTGACCTCATAATTCTATAAATAAACCTTAAGAAGCAACAAGATAAACTTAATCTACTCTTCCTCTGGTTTGAAATGAGAAGGGAAGCTAAACAGCCCTTGGTATCACCGGAAGTAGACTAAGTTAACAAAGGTCATGAAGTTGACAATGCAAGAGAAGAGGAAAAGAAAGCCTCTATAGAAGACGTTTGAGAAGACGAAGGCAATGAGGTTAATTTCAACCTACTGCCTAAATTTGATGAGTATGAACTTGATGGGGGTGAAATGGTTCTTTTGGAAAGCGCTTGGGATGATCCAAAAGAAGAAGAAGCTGAACAAAGGGAGAATATATCCCACTCCAATCCTACGATTTTGGGTATATGATATGTTCTTTGATTATCCATAGAGAGAGTTATGCTCACAATGTTTCACTTAGCGAAACTAAACTCTATGCTTCAGCCCACCCACACCTTAACAATCTTTTCCAACTCACACACCATAAAAACATTCCCACTGTCTCTTTACTTGTGGTAAGCCATCTCAAACAGCCCCTAACCATCCAAGTAATTACCACCAGGCTCGAATCAAACCACGATTATTTGAGTAGTTGGTGTTATTTCAACCAGATTTAATGGCTTAAATTTGAGGACAAATTTTTTCTAACAAGGGGAGGAAGAAAGATTAAAAAATTCGTTCACTGTTTTCTTGAAGCTTTTGCTTTTATTTCATATGGTCTCCAAGCTGTTTTCTTAAGTACTCATTTCGAGCCTTAAGTTCTTGATTGGATATAGAGAATTCATGCATCTGCTTGGCCATTGCTTCAAGTTTCTGTTCCAAAGTGATTCTAGAACTCATTGTGAAAGGATAAACTGAATTTGTGTTTGAGTTTAGGATTTAGAGAGATGTTGGGAAAAACGTATGGTAGGTTCCAGGCAAGGAGGAACGCTCTGATACCAAAATTGATCTAAGTCTCAAGGGTAGGAACAACCCAAGCCAACTTACAACAAGAACACAAACAACTCAAGTAGAAAACTCACGGTTTCAAGGACGCACGACCGTGCTTAAGGGCACGGTTAGACCGTGCTAAGGTTCTGCCTAGCACGCCTAGTTTGTGATTTTCATGGTTTTGAGATGGCTTTTGTGTTTGGGCTCAAAACTGAATCAAAGCAAGAATTCTTGGCCTTGATTAAGCTTTACATGAATATGAAATGAAAAGGAGAAGAGAGGAATGAAGTTCACTGATTATAACATGAAAAAGGAGAGCTTTGGTTTAAGGAATCCAAAGTTAACTTCATGAACTTTAAGTGAATTCAATGGAATTCGGATAGTTCTAAGCCTTGTGATTAGATAAGATACACCACTAATCACTTAGCTTACGACCCATAATCTTTGATTATGATAAGATACACCACCTAACTAATGATTAAGACTCACTTGAACACCACCTTAATCGGCCTAATTAAGGACAAGCAAATTACGTGTTTAAACACAACACAAAGACACAAAGTCTTTTCTTAATTCAATACTCACGCTTGATATCTTACAAAAAAGGCAGCAAAGGCACTTATAGGGGCCTTTGCTACATGAAAATAAGCTTTCCTTCTAGGCAAAGAAAGGTGTTAAAACTAATCCTATGCTTAAGTACACGGTTTAAGCTTAAGATTGCATAAACTGAAAGTTTAAGCTACAAAATACAAGATTTATCTTTTAATCTATTCCCTAAGCATTAAGGAACCTTGTTGACTCAGTTTCCCTTCAACAAAAGTAAGAGAGGCATGACTTCCACTTCAAATTAGCTTTGAATGCATGTCTGCTAAGTAGCTTGTGTGTGGCCGGTTCTTTGCTTGACATGTGTCCTCTTCTTCTTACTTCCACGTGTCACTCACCTATGTGGTTTGGTGGTAGCTTACCAAGCAGCTCTAGGTGACCTAGAAGGCAGGTACACACCTTAAGAAAACCCCTTTAGAAGGGAAAACCTCCTTGCTCAGTAACTAGGTATCAAAGTGCCAGATCCTACCTCGTCTTGTGCTGCATTCTTGACACCTCAAATGCTAAGCAATCTTGACTTTCCTTACATGGGAGGAAACCTCAAGATGTCTAGTTTACCCTCGTCTTTGAATTGTAGTATTTGGACGTCGTTTACACCTTGAATGAGTCGAATTCCCTAAACCGTGCAAATTAGACTTAAAAACAGCACATGTTTCGTAATTAACCTATTTCACTAACCAATTGAACTCCAAATCTAGTAATTCCAATTGGAAATGAAAGCTAAGATCTTAAGCTTGTATGTAAACCAAAAAACAAGCAATTAAACAACAATTAAGCTTGACAAAGCAAGTAAACAAAACCAGGTGAAAAATCAGATGGAAAATCGGATGCATACCATCAAAGTTCTTCAACAAGCAATCAATGGCCCTGGCTATGGACTTGTTTTCTTGATTATTTTGGATCACTTGAACGTTCATGGACCCTATGAGTGGACCTCCATCATTTTGTCCAATGAAAATGCAAGGTGCTGTTGCTTCATTTATGCTCTCATTGGTTCACACGCTTTAATGTTGTTTCTTCAGCAAATGATGACGTTTCTGGTAGCGTTGGACGTGGTTTGATGTAGGTAAGCAACCAAGTAGCTGACAAAACCCACTTGAGAACAAAAACCACCTAGGTGCTTAACCGGGTTCAAGATGCTCCAAAACAGCTCGGTTTTTTCACCTTGTTTCCACCAATCAAAAATCAGTATGATTTTGATTTCAGGCCATGGGTGGAAACCTTAGGGTGCGTACAAACCCCCCAACTAAATTAATCAAGGTTAAGTCGTGTTTAAGTGGGATAATTCCACTTAAACATTTTACCGTGTAGATTTGGACCCAAACTGGCAGGGTTGATAAAATGGTTTGATTTCTTCACTTCAACTGAGCATGATTGGTTTTTCTTGGTTGGACCTGAAAGTTAACACCTAGGGGAATCAAAAAATGTAAAAATCCGGGACTTAAACCACAACTAAGCTGAAGAAATTGCATACTCCAAAATCGGGTACATTCTGGTTGAACTGGGCAGTCTGGATAGTTTGGGTTTATTGGCTGATTTGAATGGGTTAATAAAGTCCTAATGAGCTGAAACATGTTTTGTTGAAAAATTAACTTCTTGAACTTCAAGTTCATGGTAAAATATTGGACTTACATTCCATGGAAGTTAAAAATATTTGGTTCCTAAAATGGATCTACTACATTGTTTTAAACTTGGAACGTACTATTTTAATGTTCCTAGTAAAATGGGGTTTTTCTTTGGTTTGGGACATTAAAACTTGATTACCTTTACTAACCCTTTAGTCCAAATTGAGGTTCATGGGTAAATATGCATTATGCTCCACTTGTTGAAAAAGATTTGGCCTCAAATCATTTGGTAATCATCTCCCACTTGTGTTTACATTTCTGGCTGAAATAAAATCAACCCTTCAAACAAGCCCCTTTTGATATTATGGTTTTAACACACTTCATGAACACCAAGAATCCATTCCTCTTTTAATCTTAAGGGGGTCAGCAGTAATGGTCCTTGATAAGTAAGAAAAGGGCTTAAATGCTTATGGTTCTTTTGTGGTTTGTTTTCATGGAGTTCAGAAGGGAAAACGGGTGCAAAGGTATTCTCTTTTTTCCACTTATGATCAATGAATGTACCTTGATGATCGGGGTTTGTTCATTCTCATTAGTTTGAAAACCACTTGAAACTCTCTCCAGAAGAAGCATTTCTCGCTCATTAGCACTCACCTTAACTTCTTCTTGGTTCTCCTCCTGATCTTTTATCAAGTAAGCCTTCTTTTCTTCCTCATTCTCTTCCTCCATTATTGCTTCCCATTTGGCCAAGGAAATGATTTCCTTATTGGGACAGTATGAGGGTGTGCGACCTAGGCTTCGGCACTCAAAGCACCTCCTAGGATTTAAAGGGCCGGGGTTAGGACTACTTTAAGGGGCTAGGCTTTTATGTGGAGTTTGGGTTGTTTGTGGGGTGGAAAGAATGGGTGCCGTGAGTTTAGGGGCAGGAAATGGACTCCCTTTATTCAAGGATTGATCATCGTCATGGATGTTCTTGGATAACAACTCATTTAGCCTCATGAGTGCATTAAATCTCTCTTCCAAGCTCAATTCCGTGCTAAAACTCATCGTAGAACTGGATATGTACAGGGCTGATTTTGTGGGATCCGTTTAAAGGAATGTGCTTGCGTAGCTTTAGGGCGTGTGGGGGTTGGTTTTAGGCGAAGATAAAACTTGCTCTAATACCAAATATGATGTCTCTGCCGAGGGTCTCAGCTAAGACTCAATTTAAGAGTGAAAGCTTAAAACCAAAAGAGAGTACAATCGAGGAAAACTGAAGAGAATGGCAAGTTAAGAGCTGGTTATGAATCAGCTAAAATGTAAGGAAGGGAATGGATTTAGAATCAAGTGATTCCAAATGGAAAAGGAAAAGAAAGAATTTAACAAACACTCAAACCTGATTTCAAGTGCTTAAGTAAAACACACTGAAATCAAACGTGAGTTTAAGTGAATGCACGAATGCTTAAATGAA
Organism: Lophocereus schottii; assembly: GCA_002740545.1. NCBI lineage: Eukaryota > Viridiplantae > Streptophyta > Magnoliopsida > Caryophyllales > Cactaceae > Lophocereus > Lophocereus schottii. The sequence goes on from NCQV01041544.1 coordinate 40,020, forward strand.
TGATAGATAATCTATACCCTCTCTTAGATACAGAAATGCCCCTAAGATTGGGTTTAGGGCCCTTAACCTTATTTAGGATATAAAAACACCACCTAATTAAATGTTAAGACTTACTTAATCACCGCCTTAATTGGCCTAATTAAGGATAAGCAAGTGAAGTATTTAAGGAAATAAAAGCAAACAATCTCAATTCTAGTTTTTCATTCAATATCAAAGGTGTGTAATACAAATGGCTGTGGCTTCATTTTAATACATCACTTAACAAGCACCTAAGTAGCAAAGCAAGCTGGTGGGGGTTTCCTCCATGGGAAGGGAATGTCTAAGTATGCTTAGCTAGGTGCTCAGAACTAATCTAGTTTACAACCTTGATTAATCTAAGCTAATTACAACCAGAATTCAAAGAAAGGAAAACAAAATGGTCATACTAATCCTTAATACATGTATTTAAGCCTAATACATTAGCTGATGTATGTGTCAAGGAAAGAAAGAAACCTAGCTGAAATCCACCAAAGTACGCGACTAAAACAAGTGAAACAACATGGCAAGGGGGAGGCACGGTCGTGCTATGGTGCACGGTGTGGCCGCGCCGAACTTCTGCCGAGCACGGCTGGTTTTGGCAAGTTTCCCGGTTTGAGTTTGAATTTGTGTACTGGAAGCATGACAGGTTTATAAATGTATGGAATTGTAGGAAAATCAAAGTTATGATTCACTAACTCAAAATTAAGCTAGCAAACTCACTTTACTCTCTTAAAACTGTGTAAATGAAACGAAATGAATAGAACTAAACTCAATGTTTGGATATAGAAACACCACCAAACACAAGCTTAGGGTCCCTAATATTTGATTAAGATACAGAAACACCACTTAAACAAAGCTTAGGACTTACTTCATCACCACCTTAATCGACCAAATTAAGAATCAGCAAGTGAAGTATTTGAAGAGAGAAAGCTAGAAGCTCTCAAACTGAAATTTCATTCAACATATGTTATGAAGCTACAAAGGGTCGTGTGCTTCCATTTGTTACATGCAAACAACCAAGCTAGCAAGCACACACACCCCTAGAGCTTCCCTTACTAGGAAGGAAAAGTGTTAACTAAACTAATCCATACGGTTCAGTCTAATCGTGTACATAACAAGCTTAAACTAATCGAAATACATCCAAAGCATAAAGTAAAACAAGTCTAATGTTTATGACAATGTAATTAAGCCATACTCAAGCTTAAACAACCAGAATGCTAGCTGAATTATGATTAGCAAGCCGAACAGCAAAGTTCCTTTTTGGCTAACTAATGGGATGCAAGAGACATATGAATTTGCAGCTTGCTTCTAATTGGCGATTCTTCCAAAGGTTGCAGCCCATGATTGATTCCTAGGGATGTGTGCGATGCCTTGAAGAGTGTTCGACACTAGCTGAAGTAGAGTAACCCACGGTTGAAGGTCAAAATAAATTAGGTCCAATAAATCGGGTTCACCACAGTTTGTGCTCAGTTTTCTTATTCATTTTAAACTTCGGAAAAGTGAGTATAATCCGGTTTTCAGGCCATGGCGGGAAACTTTGGGATGTGTATAACCCCCCCAAAAAAGAAATTAAGGTTATGGCATGTTTAAGTAAGGTAATTCAACTTAAACATTTAACCGCGCAGTTTGGTGCCAAAACTAACCGGTTTGACAAAAGGCCTTGATCTCCCATCCTCTTATGGGTTTGATTGGAAACTAATGCTTGGACATGAAAGTAGACATCTTGGGGATTCCAAAAAAGTAAAAATCCAAGGTTTAAACCAAAATGTAGCTGAGGAAATGAGTTGAAACAACCTGGGTACATTCTGGTCCTGCTGAGCGGTTTGGACACCTTGGGCTTATTTACTAATTTGAATGGGTGAATGAAGTCCAAATGGGATGTGATGTATGTGAGCGTGGATTAAAAGAAGGTAAGAAAAGGAGGGAGAAATCCAAGCTCGATGTTCACAAACTCACGGTTGAAAACTGAAATTTCAGTTTAGTCTCCTTGCACCCGTGTATATGCAACTTGAAATAGATAGAACTAAACTCACAATTTAGATGTAGAATCACCACCAAATGTAAGCCTATGGTCCCTAATCTTGGATTAAGATACAGAAACACCACTTAATCAAGGTTAGGACTTACTTGATCACCACTTTAATGGACCAGATTAAGGATAAGCAAGTAAAGATTTAATAGTGAGAAGGCAAATCCTCTCAATGTGTTTTTCATGCCAAGTGACTTATGAACCAGCAAGGGCTGTGTTTCCCTTTTGCTTACACACCTAGCAAGCACACAACCAAGCTAGGACACTCTTAGACCTTTCCTCCCTAGGAGGGAAAGTTGTTAATTAAGCTAATACACCTGCTTTTTGAACAAACCGAATATAACCAAGTTTTAAGCTAATTTAATTACAATCAAAGCATTAAGGAAAGCAATACAAATGATGTTTACAGTATAATTAGCTTAAACGTAAGTTGAAACAACCAGAAACTCAGCCAAGGAGCATGTGACCAGCCGTAAAGTAAGGTTCTCTTTCGACTATCCAATGGGAAGCAAGAGACAAGTTTGGTGGCAGGTCATCCTTCATTGGTTGTTCTTCTCAAAATTTGTTCTTTTGTAGATCATCACTAGTCTTTTGGAAGCCATGGGGTGTGTGCCAATCAATTTGACACAAAGAAAACCCACGGTTGAAGGCAAAAGAAATCGGCCGTAGCAAACCAGGTGTTCGGATAGAATTAATCAGTTTTGAGTCCTAATTTAACCTTAGCAAAAGTTAGTATGATTTGGTTTTCAGGCCATGGGGGGAATGCTTTGGATGTTTATA
>NCQV01041566.1:24725-34852 GCA_002740545.1 Lophocereus schottii
AATGTGCTCCAACAAAATGTAAATATTTTTTTTGCTTGAATGACAAATTAAAAAAAGGACAAAGATCGCCATGGCATAATTAACCTCATAAACCTCATAAGATAGGTAAAAAACATTATAATTGCTAAAAAATATTTATTTATTACAAAAATGCTAAAAAACTAATTTATTACAAAAAAACTTATTTATGACAAAAACTTATTTATTACAAAAAACTTAGTTATTACCAAGTACCAGATAAGTGCAAAAAAAACTTATTTATGACAAAAATTATAATCCCCCTAAAAAAAAATTATCTATCACCCAAAAAAAAGACAAAGATTGCCAAAGATCGCCATGGCCCATTGTATAATTACAGACGAGCAATTAAAAAAAGGATGAAGATTGGAGCACAATTACCCTTGATCGAGATAGGCAATCAGTGAAACATATTTGTTACAAGGTGAGACTGACATTATTACCCTTCACTTTGTACCATACAAATCAACCCTTTATAATGCATTACAATAACGGCCGATTCTTCCGTCGCATAATTTTTGTAGATGTTATGTGAACTACATTACAAAAATCAAAGTCGTTGAACAAAAAATAGTCATTCCTGACCCCTCCAAAAGGCTTCAAACAACTCCAACTTGCTAAACGCTCCTCCAAATTACTTATAATGAATAGGCCCTAGATGCATTTGCTCCTCATTTCCACTACAGAATTAATGTTAAATTTGCCCCCACTCGTTCAATGTCTATACGTAGGATGACTATGTAAGTATAACACATCACAAAAAGATGCAATTCCGCAATCTAGCTTTTGTCTATCTTTAAGAATAACATTGGAAGCAATCTACCCCTATCACTTGTGTAAGAAATGGGACCTGTTAAAAGCTTCCAATCATATGACAAGAGGAAGAGGAAAAACAATAAATGACAGGGAAAGCACTCTGGAATTAGGGGAGGTGAAGGACAACGGCAGAAAGTGCAGAGAGAGAGAGAGAGAGAGAGAGAGAGAGAGAGAGAGAAGAGCAAGAAAAATATGATAAGTTCTTCCCCTTTTTTTTTGGAGGGGGCATTCAAAAGGTAAACAACTATATGTAGGGGGTTGTTGTCTCATCAAGGAACAACGATGAGAGCTCATGTACGAAAATTGACTGGTGCTAGCAGGAGGCCTTATTAAATCATTGTGTACAGGAAATTGATCAAGAGAAATAGGAGATACAGATTCAGATGAGTGTCAACGAATATTTGTCATTCTTGTTGAATAATATGGTATCTCTTAGGAATTTAAGCTCTATATTCCAGGATTGGAGGGCAAGTGATACATAAATCCATAATGACATGGATCCCTTATCCATGAAAAATCGACTTTTCAGCAAAATCTGGATCTTGATACATGGGACACCAGATAAATTAACTCATTATTTTGCACAGAATAACCCCAAAGGAGAACATGAGCATGCCATCTTCTTCAAATCAAGCAGCATGATCGGTAAATTAGAAAGCATTAGCATGAATACTCACAATGAGTACGCATATAATTATCCTGGGTCATCTTGTGCAATATGATCCCAGCAAATGAAGCGAGGAAGGCCACACAGTTGCCACAAGCTCCGTATGACCTCATCAAGCTAGTGCCATTTGCATCGTCTTTTTGTTTCTTTTTTCTTGGCCAAGATAAATTGTTTTCATTCTGTTCCTTTCTAAAAGAGAAGACAACACCCCCTAGCTAGCTATGCATTCTTATATTTTTATTATTATCTTCCCCCAATTTCAATATTAATATATCATCATAATTTAAAAAAAATAAGTCAGTCTAAAGCTTAAAATATATTTATTTTTTATATCAGTAATTATATTTCACTCATTACTCATTAATCAAATGACTAAGCCATTAGTAATTACATTTTTATATTTTTAATTTCATAAAAGAAGACAAAATGCTCATTAATCAAATGACTAAATGCTCGTTACTGTTACTATACAACTTTAACGTTCATCTATAAATTCTATAGATGTCTATACTCACAACTATAAAACAACAAACAACAACAATTAGGGATATATAAGAACAATTATTAAAATGCTCATTTGTAAAACTAGCAGTTTCTTTTCACAGATTTTGGTGAAGGGAAATGGCCAGTTCTCCGGCCATTTCAACTCGTTCTTTTATTTGGTATTTAGAACTAGTATAATAAGTAATTTTAGTTGTTGTCTCTCCAATTGGGAGATTAATCAATCTCTTATTTGTGAGAGTTGTACTTTTCTCTCCAAATGTGAGAGTTTATTTCATGCTTGTTTGTCATTTTCTTTGTGTGACTTTGTGAATCTGAAGGGGATGAATCCGTTATATATGTTGAGGAGGTTGTTCAATGAATTTTGACCATTCACTTATAACCTTCTTTGTTGGAAGAGTATCTCACTCAAGAGTGTTATACTAAATCAACATATCAATCTCCATCACGATATTGTCGCAGATTTATGGATCTCCTTACCAGGCTGCGCTAGGCAACAGTGAGTGGGAAGACGGGCGATCAGTAGGTGTCAAGTTAGTATTTTTTATTTTGATATGTGATTCTGACATTCAAGATTTTGTTTGTATTTTAGTCGAATATACATTGTAAGTGTCATATGAGAAATTATGCTTGATCAATGAAGTGTTCCTCTCCCTTGAGGAGAAAAATGCTCATTTAGAAAATAAATAGATGCTCATCAATTATAGAATAATAAACAATGGTACTAGGTTCCCTTAAAAGTAATGAAATGTACAATGGAGGGAAAAAAAAACTATACTAAGATGCCAATAAAATACCCTAGAAGTGCAAATAAAACATAGACAACAAGCTCTTTCTCCCTCAAAATCAGGCCCTATGTCAAATGCTCATTTGTAAATCATACAAATGCTCATTTCCAAAATGCTCATTTATACAGCATATAAATGCTCATTTGGGCTGACTACAACACTAGGTCCACAAACCTATATGGACCTGGGATCATGATATAATTTACCATGTATGAAGAAATAAACCTAACAGTTACAGCATGAAAACACTATCAAGCTAAGCATACTTTTGTGCCAAAGTGAGTCCACTCCAAACAGCATAATCACAAAACATGCAGAAAAGAGACTACATGTACTATTGACACATCAATATACACATGAAGAGAAAATAACACTTCGTTAGGAGATAAGATTCTGGTTAACAGGTCCTCAAATTCTCCGAAAATTATGTGCATGGAGAGGCCCTAGAAACTGATAAAACAGCCAGAACACCAAAAATTCTGCTTAGGAATTCCCCAGCCACAAGATAGAAGAATACAGGAGTAGTCACAGCAACTGGCGTAATTATCATTCTACCACTCAAAGTGCGAGACATGAATTGACTATACTGAGGTAGCCTAGCATAAGACCACTTTTTGCATGTTTTTCTGCCATTATTCCCAAGTAATGGGCATGATACTCCATTCCAACGACATTGTACACTATTTCAGTCATCATTATAATGCTTTGGTAGATAAATTGTCAACCAGAACACCCAACAGGCATATGCTTTGAAAGTGCAGAAGCCCAATAATCAATCAAAAGCTAGCAACTATCTTTGAGCCCAATGAACTAAAACTGATGGAATAGGGTGTGTTTTCCAATAACAATATCATTAGATATAGCAATGTTCATCATCTTCAGATGGGCACCAAGGAACACTTAACTAGCAATCAGCTATTCAGTAATGGCCTTCCTCCAACTCCATTTCCTAACTGCTGTTGCAACAGTGGGTTCAGTATGCCATAAACTGAGTGTAGTTAAGAAATAAGCTGAACATGAGCACTTAACTAGAGAAAATTGACATGGAGACACCCAAAACAACCAAATAGTGTATTCATCCATTTGCATTCTAACCCCAAACACCAACACCCCCAAAGAATAAAAAAGGGGGGTTTTGAAAATGAGTCCTCAGCAAAAGCGGGGGTGAAGTCTAGTGGAGCCGCCCCGGGGGGGGGGGGGGCTCAGCTTTTTCACATACAAATTACTTTTTGACTATATGGTGTTATGAAATGTCTAGAACTGAGCTGATTTTTAGTATTATGCCTCCTGCCCCATATTATTGAATGTAGTTCATTGCAACCCTTCAAGGCTTCAACATGAGCTGTGGCTTCGCTCCTGAGCATACGATTTCTTACAGACTACATGTAAAGAAAGCAAATATGGATACCTTGATCTTCGATCATTAGCGGTGGCTGATCTCAGCAATTTGTTCTGCAATGAAGGACCAGAGGCATTCATAGACATATCAAACTTCCTCACAACTTTACTTGTCTCATCTTTCTCCACACTGAAGCAAGTAAAAGAATATTGATGAAATATCCACCAAGTCAAATTGTCCGGGCATGCTCATAATGGAAATGGTTACTTTCATCTTTATGAGAATACAACATGAGGAGCAAGAAAACTGAACAGAATATCTAGTTTTTTCTGAGCCTTATTTACCATACTGATCACTCAAAATTTGCATTTCGCATAATTTTGTAGCTGTTTTGGATACGAAATTTGGAAAATCTTCGACCACAATTACTCTTAGATCTACATATTATATTGCTACATAACGACTCAAAATCTCCCATTGCTTTTGTTATTCATCATAATATATCTTTTGCATAATCACGTATGAGTGCATGGGTTTTTAGTAGGAAATATTTGGCTGTGGTTCCACTCAACGTTAATTTAAGATCCCCCCCCCCTGCATTGCCTTGTCCACCAAATCAGAAGTAGTTCTTCAGCAACTTGAATATTCAGTATGATTGCGAGTTTCTGGTATTGACTTTCTTTTAAATATTAGATATTGGTGTTCAGAAACAATTTATTCTGGTTTCCTGCTTACACTTGTCAGTTTTCAAAATTAAGAGCGGTATGATGGAGCTGAGAGAGCTGAATCTGAAGCATAATAACCTAAGCTGAAAATAAGGATTCTGTTATTAGATACTTGAGAAAGATATTTTCTTATTGCTGATGTAAGAAGTTGGTTACACAGACTGCTGTATAAAAGGCACAAATGCTGAATGAAGAGATATGGCTTCCATTTTCAATTCTGTTGCTCCCTTTTCTTCTCTCTCTCTCTCTCTCTCTCTCTCTCTCTCTCTCTCTATTCTCAACTTCTCTCACTAACCTCGGAAGTAAGCTTCCATGGAAGACCTCAAAATCAACATGGTATCAAAGCTCTATGAAGCGATCTGAGCAGTGAGCAGAGTCCACAGCCAGTATCTGATAATTCTGATCAAATTCAATCCAACATCTATAGTTGATTGAATCTGAGACAAAACGTCAGAGAGGAATAGTAAAAATTTTGTTGAGTTGCAGAATCCATTATTTGTTCATCCTTCAGATGGACCTGGATCTCTTGATCTGAAGATCAAACTGAATGGATCAAGCAATTTTAGGTCCTGGAAACGAGCAATGGAAATTGCTCTGTCAACGAAGAGGAAACCTCCTTTTGTACATGGAAATCTTCCCAAACCTACGGATGATACAATCAAAGGAGATCAATGGGATGCACGTAACAACTTAGTCATAGCTTGGATTATGAATTCTGTGTCTGATTCAATTACAGAATCGATTCTGTATGTTGAATCAGCTGCTGAGATCTGGAAGCAATTGGAAAGAAGGTTTAAAGTGGGTAATGGTTCAAGGAAATACAAGCTCAACAAGGATGTGTACAATTTGAAACAGAATGGTGCTCCTATCAATGAGTACTATACAAGAATGAGAGGAATTTGGGAAGAACTGAGTGCTATTAATGATCTGCCTTGGTTTACAACTGTGACTGAATTTCCTCAGAGCTTTAACTAAGCAAAATGAAGAGTAGAGACTCTTCCAATTTTTGAACGGACTTGATGAATCATACTCATCTCAGAGAAGTCAAATCCTACTGATGAGTCCATTACCATTAGTTGAATCAGTCTGCTCAATGATTCAACAAGAAAAATTGCAAAGACAAGTTCTGGAAGATGTCCAGCTTCAAGTTGAATCATCAGCTATGATGAGCAAAAATGCCGAAACAAGATGTACTGTGTGTGTAGTAAAAGGCCATTTCAAGGAGAAATGCTGGAAGGTCATTGGATATCCTAGCTGGCATCCAAGAGGGAAGGAAAATTCTCAAAGGAAAGGAGGCACAAACAAGCAAGGGCAGCTGTATACAAGCTTTGGAGGAAGGACTTCTAGGATAGGATTCAAGGTTGCAAATCAGGCTGAGGTAGCAGAACAACCACTACCAGGATTGACTTCTCAACAAAGCAAACAACTGCTGAAATTGCTCCCTACCTCAAGCAACTCGAGTTCAGTCGGTCACTCAGACGAGACTGATGAGGACATTGATCACAGCTATGCAGGTATAGCTGCCTACTTTCATGCTAAAAAAGAGCCTATAGACTGGGTCATTGATACTGGTGCAACTGATCATATGACCTCTTTGTCTGAGTACTTACATGAAATTAAGCATAGAAATGCTAAATCCTGCATTAAGCTGCCTAATGGAATTCAAATACCAATTACACAGTATGGCAATGTGCATTTGTGTAATGGTCTGGTCCTGAAGGACACACTTGGGGTGCCAACATTTAAATACAACCTACTGCCAGTAAGCAAGTTCTGCAAAGACAATAATTGCCTAGCAATATTTCATGAGGAAATATGCTCGTTCCAGGATTGTGCAACGTGGAAGGTAAAGGGAATTGGTGAACTCAGAGAAGGACTCTACTATGTGGTAAACTCACCCTTGACAAAGGTGTCTCAGCAGTAGTTAAGCACTTGCAAGTTGGTATTAGACAAAATATTCTCAATACTCTCTGATTTCAAGCAGTTTTAAGTTGCTAATGGATTTTTCTATTTGGCATAAGCAATTGAGGCATGCTTCGTTGTCAAAATTGACGTATGTTGCTGGTGTACCTAAACCTAATGATTGTCAAGAAGTGTGTTTGACATGTCCAATGGCGACATTTGCAAAATATCCCTATGACCTCTGTAAACACCATGCTGCTGAACCATTTCACTTAGTACGTATTGATATATGGGGTGCTTATAGAGTCGTATCTCATGGGAAGATAAGATACTTTCTCACTATAGTTGATGATCATACAAGAGCAACATGGGTATATTTGCTACAGTCAAAAGTCACAAGCCTTTGCCATGCTCCAAAAATTCTATTCTTATGCAAAGAACCACTTTGGAAAACAGGTCAAAATCCTAAGGTCAGATAATGCCTCAGAATTTTACTCAAGACCTTGTCAAGATTTCTTTGGTCAACATGGTTAACAGAATGGAAGGGTTGAGAGAAAACATAAACACATTCTTGAAATATCAAGAGCTTTGAGATTTCAAGCTGCTCTGCCCTTGCGTTTTTGGGGTGATTGTGTTCTAGCTGCAGTTTACTTGATTAATAGACTTCCCTCAAAAATTCCTGAGAACAAGACTCCCTGTGAAATGCTGTTGCAGAAAAGTCCAGCTTATGGAAATCTAAGAGTTTTGGCTGCCTAGCAATGGCTAGGAATCCAGCCAGAACACATGACAAGTTGGATCCCAGAGGCATCCCTTGTTTGTTTCTGGGATATGCTAGTAATCAGAAAGGTTATAACCTTATGAACTTGCTAACCAAACAAAATTTTGTTGCAAGAGATGTTCAATTCTATGAACATATATTCCCCTATCAAAAGGGAAGCTATGATAAATATATGCAGCCTATTCCAAAGGTGAAGACAGAGGCCAAAGATGTACAGTACAGTAAGGACATTTTATTTCATATGAGGAATCAGTCAGACCCTGCATCTTCCATGGGAGATAATGCAGTGTCTTCTTCTTCTGAGGATACCACACCAACAGGAGAACCTACATCTACAACCACTGTGTCTCCACAAACTGCTGTTGAACAAAGACATGAAGCTCAGCTAGTTAGAAGAAGCGCACGAGTAAAGAAGACTCCCACCTGGATGAGCGATTTTGTCACTCAAGTAACAAAATCTCAAAACTCATCAACACTAGACATGGATCATACACCTGTTGGTGGTACAGTGTCAACTCTTGAAGTTAGTGCCTGCTATAAAGCCTTGCTTGCTTCCATTGATAAATGTCATGATCAAACATTATTTTCTATAGCAGTGCTGGAGCCAACGTGGTGTGCGGCAATGAATTCTGAGCTGAGAGCTTTAGAAGCCAATGGCACCTGGGAATTGACATCACTGCCTCCAGGAAAAAGAGCTATAGGGTGTAAGTGGGTGTACAGAACCAAATCTAAGTCTGATGGAAGTCTGGATAAATTTAAAGCACGGTTGGTAGCTCTTGGATATAGGCAGAAATTTGGCATTGATTATTCGGAGACATTTGCACCTACAGCAAAAATGATCACTGTGAGGGCTCTATTGGCAGTTGCCTCTGTTAAAAATTGGCATCTCTATCGAATGGATATCTCTAATGCCTTCTTGCATGGTGATCTGAAGGAGGAGGTTTACATGACACTTCCTCCGGGTATGCAGGCTATGGTAAGGAGGTGCAACCACATCAATCTTCATCAAACAGAGGGAATCTGATCTGTAAACTCCTAAAATCTCTCTATGGTTGAACCAAGCACCTAGGTAGTGGTTTAAAAAACTGTCTACTTTATTAATCCAATTTGGATTTAATCAATCCAACGCTGATTATACCTTATTTACCAAGCAAACTGCCAAGGCATACACTGCTGTGTTAGTGTATGTAGATGATATGGTCATTGCAGGAAGTGATGATGTAGTTATTGCAGAGTTGAAGGCCTATTTGAGTGCCACATTTCATACGGAAGATCTTGGCCCTTTGAGTTACTTCTTGGGAATGGAAGTCAACAGAACTCATGAGGGAATATTTCTATGCCAGAGAAAATATACTATGGATCTTCTCAAAGTAACCAAAATGGATAAGTGCCGACCTCTCAAGGTTGCACTAACTCCAAACCTCAAATCATTTGGTGATTCAGGCAGCTTCTCCAAGATCCAAACAGGTTCAGGAGACTCGTTGGCAAACTGATATATCTGTATATTACAAGACCTGATATCAGTTTTGCTGTGCAATTTTTAAGTCAATTTATGAGTTGCCCTACAGATCCTCATATGCAGGAAGCATTTCATGTGTTGAGATATCTAAAAGCTACATCTGAGCATGGTATATTGCTTGGTGCAAACTCCACTCTTCAATTGAGGGCCTACTGTGACTCTGATTGGGGCAGTTGCCCTAACTCCAGAAAATCAGTCACAGGCTATGCTATTATGTTGGGTCATTCCTTGATTTCCTAGAAGTCAAAGAAGCAAGGTGTATTGCTTGTTCTACTGCTAAGGGTGAATACTGAGCTATGGCCAAAAGCTGTCATGAGCTTACATGGTTGCTTGCCTTACTCAAAGATTTAGCTGTCAAACCTCTTTTGCCTGTGCTCTGTTCTGTGATAACCAGGTTGCTCTCTACATTGTTCTCCACATTGTGCGAAATCCTGTGTTTCATGAGAGAACGAAACACATTGAGGTTGATTGCCATTATGTCTGCGACCAGTTCAAACTTCAAAGAAGGTCAAGTTCAGCCTTGCTATCTTAGCTCCAAAAATCAGCTAGCAGACTTGTTTACCAAGGCGGTTTCGGCTACTCAGTATGTTCATTTACTAACAACTACCAGCTTGAGGGGAAGTCGTGGGGCTGAGAGAGCTAAATGTGAAGCCTAACAACCTAAGCTGAAAATAAGGATTCTGTTATTAGATACTTGGGAAATATATTAACAACCTAAGCTGAAAATAAGGACTCTGTTATTAGATACTTGAGAAAGATATTTTCTTATTGCTGATGTAAGAAGTTGGTTACACAGACTGCTATATAAAAAGCACAATGCTGAATGAAGAGATATAGCTTTCATTTTCAATTCTGTTGCTCTCTTTTCTTGTCCCTCTCTCTCTCTATTCTCAAATTCTCTCACTAACCTCGGAAGTAAGATTCCATGGAGGACCTCAAAATCAACACGGTATAAATTACAAATAATTTTGAACTACCAACCTACATCTGCTTTTAGTCCTCAACATGTCAAAACCAAAAACCGGCAACTCAAAATGATACCAAATGACGCGATTTATGGTTTTTTTTTTTTTT
>NCQV01041566.1:43472-54194 GCA_002740545.1 Lophocereus schottii
AGAAAAGGAGCAGGGCAGTGTCCGACAGCCAGCTGGCAACATGGTGGCTCACCAACATCCACAGACCTTCGTACGCGTGAATTTTTCATGCCTTTCTAGTAGAACTGACTAGGGTCGTGTCCAATTGAGTTTGTATCCACATCAAATTTAAATAGATTAAGAGTTTTTCGATCTAAATTTAATCTGTTTATTAAATAAATTAAAAAATTTTAACTTATATTTATTTAATTTTTAAACGGATTAATTTGCTTAATTTATTTAAGATAAATATATCAAATTTAGTCACTTAATTAATTATTTAAATATTTAATATTTTCAACTAATACGTAATTACAGTATTAAAAATTAAGTTTACATATCACATTAAATAATTACTCTTTAAAATTCCCCCAAGTAGTCATAATTCACAATTTTTAAATTTTTTTATATTCTTAATTATCTAATAAACAGTAAATGAATAAATAACAAATGATAAAAATTAGTTGACTTATTCAACTCATTTAATTAAACGAGTTAAATAGGTACTTTTTCGTGTCGAAAATCTCGACCTCAACCTAACCCATTTAATTAACGGGTTGAATGTATCAACCCATTTAATTAAGCGGATCGAAAATTTATATCCAAACCCCCTAATTTCGTATCGGTTTCGGATCGATAATCGTGTCAGGTCAACTTTTCTCAACTCTACTTTTTATTAATCTTTACCCCCAAAAAAAAGATTAATTTAATTTTTCTTTTTTTATCGGAAAAAGATTTGATTCATTGTTTTTATGAGAGTGAGAATGAGAGTGAGCATATTCGCCGGGGAAATCTAATTGTACTAACATCGACAAAGTTAAATAATGTATAAATTAAATATTGATTTTGGTGTTGGTTATTTTAATTGATAAAATTTTCACAAGTTATTATCAAATGTTCGTATTTGAATTCTATTTATATCAGTATTTATACTTCATTTGTATTCTCCAAAAAAAAAAATTGATTTTGATGAGAAACATATAAAATAAAACAATAATTATTGATATTTTTCCTTCTAAAAAATTATTTGGAATTTATTTTCGTTTTTCTTGGTAAGAAATTTTATAGATTTATTATTTCTTACGTTCAGACTAAATAGTTATTTAGAGATCAATGAATTTGGTGGGCTTCATTTATTTTCTTAACTGCAATATTGATAAGATTTATTAAAACAAGACATTTAGCATACAAAAGAAATTTTTGATTTTTAATTAAAAAAATCCTAAAAGATACTTTGTTTTACAGCTCCAGTAAAATCTTTGTTTTCAATTTTAAATATGCCACCATTAAAAAGTGTTAATTTTAAGCAAAATGATATAACTTAAGTCATACGTGTATTTTTGTCCAACACAAGAAAAGTCTTTAGGTAGGTACAAAGTTGGATGTACATTACTGCACTTTATTCAAGGTATACTCCAAGCATTAACGAGCATTTCGCATAGGTTCTTACAAAATTGTTAACCTCACGTCAATATTATAAATTAAACATGTAGGATTGAGCATGTTCGTCACCAATTAGGAATATAAGAAGGGGAGAAATGGATTAGTCATGTACTATGTTCATATAAGATTGAATCTGATGTACGATGAAGTTAACTGTTGTGTTTTGACTTTTAAGGGAAGGAAACCCTTCTTTTTAAGAAAAGAAGATGCTTCTTATGATGTATCAAATAGGATATTACTAGATTAATTATTTAATTATTTTTTGGTAAGGACTAACTTTTTAATTATTACAATTTCTATAGGAATATTTATTAAATAAATAAAATTATCATCTTTTCTTTAAAAAAACAATTGTGTGTTTTAAATCATGTTGTGTTATACTAACGGCTTCATAAAAAAATAAAATTATAGGCTTTCCTAAAAAAGGTTGAAGCCAACAAAATCATGGAAAAATGCAATTTTTTTTTTTTTTTCCTTCAAGCATTCCTTTTGTTGATTTTGTTTGTAGACCATGACCTCTCATCAATATCAATACAATAGTGGGGAGGGAGTATAGACCACAGAGTGGGGCTTTTATTTGGTTTGAAAAGGGTTTATGAGGCATTAATAACAACCGCCACCTACGCTTTGAATTGATTTTGAGCTTGTTTCCCAATGCTTCTAGTGTTGTTATTTTAGTAGCAGAAATGCCTAACCATTTGTTGCAAAGCACCACGACTATCAGTATCAGCTCACGGAAATTAGGATGGGCGGATGGACCAGTCAAAGTTTGGTCTTGCGCCCGTTTTGAGGTGATAGATGGGGACCTTTTGGCTTTGCTTTTGGTCAACTACAACTGTATGGCAAGCATGGATGTGGATTGTGAACAAAGAAAAGCAATTACACTATATGTCAAAAGTCACCATTCAAAACCTTTAATATATAAATGTCTGAGTAGGTTTTTGACCAAAAAGAAACACAATTTAAATGGATTCTTTGTTTCATGGAGAAGAAACCAAGTGTTAATTTTGTTTTAAATTTTATGGTTGTTCACCTCAATTAGAGAAATAGATTTTATCTTTTTTAAGAGACATCTTGTGGGGAATTAAGCTCATATGCGAGAAATTTTATTATTTGAGTGACTAATCATTATTTTAGCATTGAATAGCATTTATATTTTAAATGTTAAGGGCCTGTTCTTTTTATTGGTAAATTAGAGTTTGTAAAAGGGTGAAGTTATTGAAATACATTGAAGTTGACATTTTTTGTTGAAATGGGTTGAAATAGGTTGAAATAAGTTAAAGTGAATTGAAATTAGTTGAAGTGGGTTGAAGTTAGTATATTTTTTTGAAATTGGTTAAAATAATGAGAATAAAATTTTGAAGGAGATAGGTTGAAGTTGGTATTTTTTTTTAATTGAAGTGAGTTAAAGTAGGTTGAATGTCGTAAATTGGAAAAGACTAACGAAAAGAACAGACCTTAAGCAACAACTAACGATTTGACAAATTGTGCTCAATAATCTAATCATTAAGGGTTTTTTTTTTTCAGATCATTAATTGCGGAAAAATCCATAAAGTACAAATACCACAGGTAAATATAAATCACTTATGAACTTCAACTAAAGACCTCCGCTAATACAGCAAACAAATAAAATGACTGCTAATCTCTAGCCAAAATGGCAAACAAACGGTTATGAATTCTCGATCAGCTACAAGTAACATATCTTGGCCATTATAAGTATAATGCCAAATAGTTATCCTTGTAATTCTCCTAATAGCAGGAGTTTTGTCATCAATCACTGAAATACCAAGTTTTTCTCCCAACTCTAATGTTTTTTGAGTAATCTCTGTTGGGGTTAGTGAGTCCAAATTTAATCATTAAGTTAGAATAACTAACTGGTATTAAAAGGGTATAAATGATTTGTCAGTATGAAATTAATGAGGGTATTTTGAAATAAAAATACATGAAAATAAATGTTTGAAATATCAAAAATAGATACTTTTATGAGAATGATGAGAAAATATTGTAATTTATTCGACATTCAGTAATATTGCGGTGTACTTTTAAATGTAAGATAAGCACAAAAACATGTAGGATATTATATCATTTTACAAATAACTGAAAAAAGAAATATACAGATGACTTCCAAAAGAAAAAAACATACACAGGGGAGGGAAAGCTGGATTGTACTTTCCAGCATGTACCAGGCTATTAGACAGCAGCAATGCAGCAGTATCCGCGTTGAAAGCCCAAAATCAAAAAAAATTGGAAATAAATGCCCAGCATCATTTCCATCAATTGGAGTCAACAGCAGGGGAGCAAAATTGAGGCGTTAAGAGACAGCCAATCGGCATCAGCCTTGGATATTTTTGGGTTCTCTTAATGGTAAATGAACTTGAATCACTATTGGGCCTAAGATATAGAATCACTGTGACAATGGCCTAATTACATGGACCTCATACAACGGACCCATTATCTATGGATCTCAACTAAAGAGGTCCACGCATTTTAGTTTTTTTTAATTTTATTTTATATTGTTATCCCATATCCGATATCGTTGAACTGTAGTACCCACATGGCCACATCTCCTATGTTGTTCTATGTTTTATGTTGTTCCTTTAAGTTCTTTTTAACATTACCTGTTGGCCATCAAAGGTTTCGACTTCAAAATTTTATCAATTTTTTCAATAGAGATCTTTTGGAATCAACCTCTATTAATGCAAAGATGTTCATATAAATAAGGCTACCTATGTCTAGATCTCTTCAAACCTGCGAAAATGGGATTAACATTGAGAGTTTTTGTTATTGTTGGTGGTGGTAATTTATGCCAATATAATTTTGGAAGAATCAAATTCTAGTCTTTTTTGCATCCCCGTCTTTTTTGGGATCATTTTTTGTGAAATTTTAGTTGTATTCTATGACTAGAATGCCTTAAAATGAGCAGGCTTATTGTTAATTGAACTTGAAATTTGCTACCTTAGCTATCCATGATTTATTTCAACCTTTGGAAGTTGAAGTGACAAAGAATACCCATATTTTGCCATAGCAAATCTAGAGTTTTCTAATTAGCCGACAAGTTAAAGAACGATTTAGTCACGTGAGATGCTAAAGAAAATGAGATTTTTGGCTCATTAAAATAGTTCACAATTTTTTAAAATCAGTGCGTCAAAGTATATTCAAGTCAATAATAGTACAGATAAAACAAATACTCTTCAAGAATAGGGCAAATGAGCAATATCTCTTAATAGATATCATTGGTGTAAAAAATCACACAAAAGTTGCAATTAGAGCTAGGTAGTAGGTAAGGTCGGTAAGATTTGTGTTCATGTCAAATTTAATGGAGTTGAAAATTTCTCAATTTGAATCTAACATGTTCATTAAAACGGGTTAAAAAATCTGAACATGTACCCATTTAATTTTTTAAACAGGTTGACCTGCTTAACTTGTTTAAGATAAACAGGTCGAGTTCAATCGCATAATTACCCATTTATACATTTAACTTAAACATTTTCGACTGATACATAATTATATAGTGTTACAAATTAAGTCTACATGTCACATTAAACAATCACTCTCTAAAACTCCCCCAATTAATTATAATTCATATTTTAAAAAATTTTTATATTCTTAAATATCTAATAAAAAGTTAAACAAATAAATGGCAAATGAAAAATTGAGTTGACTTATTTAACTCATTTAATTAAACGGGTTAAATAGGTGCTTTTTTGTGTCGAAAATCTCGACTGAGGCCTAACTCATTTAATTAAACAAGCTGACCGTATCAACCCATTTAATTAAATGGATTGAAAATTTATATCCAAACTCACTTAACTTTGTGCGGATTTCGGATCAGTAATAGTATCGGATTAGCTTTAATTGTCCTACTCTAATTGCAATGTTAGCACCCAAAATGCCCAAAAACAAATATATGAACTTAAAGGCTCCACCAACATTCTCGATCACTCCACCATCATCAAATGGATGAAAAGCAACATGGGTGTTCACCGAGATGAACTTTGATGGCTTTAAAACAAACAGTGGAGTTCTACACCCCAAAAGAAAATAAAGGTTCTAGAGTGGTGGCCAGATTCTTAATTAGAGATTGAAAATGGTATTTCCGTTCAGCATTTTGAGCTTGAGAGATAAATCAATAATTATATTGAAAGCAACAACTCTTTGAAACTGGATTCAAGCAACAAGTCATATAATACTTTAAGAATTAAGAAATACACATTTAAGGCGACAATCAAATTTTTATTGTATATGAGCTCACATCGGAGACAACCAAAACACCATCACAAATATAGGATTTGATAAATATGTTCATCACTACTTTTTTGGGCATGTTCTTTTCATTGGAATGAAGTGGATTAGATATAGAATGAGAAGGAATGAAACAAAGTGGGAAGAAATGGAATGGATTGGAAACGAATGAAATTTTTCTTACAGAAGTGGAAAGTAACGGAAAGAAATGGAAGAGAGTGAGAACGAATGAAATGGAGTGGGAGAACTATGAAATTATTGACATCAAGATGTGAGAAGCAGTGGGAGAGAATGGGAGGGAGAGGGATGGAATAAAAAATGAGTGAGAAGGAGTGATATTTATCTTAATGGATGGAAGTGAATGAAACAGGGTGGGAAGGGGTGGGACAGAATGGGGTCGGAGTATGAGTGAGAGGCAAAATTTATCCACGAAAAGAACACGTCCTTAATCCTACTTTCATGAATCATGTTCATTTGGAAGGAAATAATACAACAAACTGGATGTATGATTCACTATGATTGTACTAGTCAGAATCATCAAATTCAGAAATGACAAGTGACATGAGAGTTCAGTCAAAGTAATCCTTTCGAATTATAACTTAGGAACAATTCACTACGGTTATATGAGAAGGAATAGACGAGATATGGAGGAAAGAAGGAAGGTACGCCACGAGGGATAGAGAAGAACAGGAAGGGAGCAAGGGGATGAAAAGAGAAATGGGAAGTGATGTGAGAGGCATGGAATTTCATTTGCTGCTAAATATAAAGTAATCTATCTATACACACATTTATTTATTTTAGAATCTCGAGTCTATAAATTACGTGATGTAGCATACTTTGAATGGGATGTCAATTTTTTTTCCCTGGAAAAGGGGACCTTGAAATTAGTTTAGTTGACTTTTTAAAAACCAAAAGAAATTACCATATATGGTGTTCTGAATTTGTAGACTCGTAACTATTATATGATTTTGTACAATACATACATTAAAATACAAGTACCTAAGGAACACTCAAACCTGAGTAACACATTTAAGTAGCTGTAGTTATTCCTAAGCTAACTCCAAACCTGTATAATCTCTTATAACAAAAAAACTACTATTTTAAAAAATATTTCACATATTGATACATTTAATCCTTTCACCAAGATTACTATAATATTATAAATCTTTATACTATAAATACTAAAATGTGTAAGGGGTTGAGTATTGAGGAAATGAAAAATGCTAATATGAGAGTGAATTTCGGATATATGTTACTTCACAATCATTGATCCAAATTTTAGGCAATCTCAGCCCTTGGATTTATCTCAATAACTACCTCAATAGATAGCACATGTAATAATCTCTCTCTCTTTACTAGGCACATTATGTCTCACGTTCGATTCTCTCCTCCCTCATTGTATTGTACTCTTTACTGAGCACATTAGATCTCAAGTTCAATTCTCCATCTCTCATTGCATTATATTGCCCTTTGTGACTCATGCGGACCAAAACGTGTTTGATTTCCATCATGATGATTAATATTTTGTATTATTCAATACAAATATAAATTTAAGCATGTATTATTAGAGATAATAGAATAATAAATATGATTTCCATGATTATTTTCATTATTACTATTGTTATTGTTGTCGTCATTATTGTTGTCATCGTTGTTATCTCTCTATTTGAATTTGATAATATAGTCAACGTTAATTATGATCATTAATTATCAAACAAAAATTAAGAGATTATAGTAGATGTAAAAATTTTTATTAGTTCATCACTATAGAATACGTTCATATTTTAGAAGTTTTAACTTAAGGAACCCAAATTATAATGATTGAACAAGCCATAAAATGTTATATGACACCTTATTCTTAACACATAATATAATATACACAATTATAAAGAAATAATAAATATTTTTGATTTTCATGATTATTATTATTAATATTTTGTATTTTTCGATACAAGTGTAAATTTGAGCATG
This sequence comes from Lophocereus schottii, assembly GCA_002740545.1. Taxonomy (NCBI): domain Eukaryota; kingdom Viridiplantae; phylum Streptophyta; class Magnoliopsida; order Caryophyllales; family Cactaceae; genus Lophocereus; species Lophocereus schottii. The sequence continues at coordinate 51,147 of NCQV01041566.1, forward strand.
TATTATTAAAGATAATAGAAAAATAAATATGATTTTCATGATTATTTTCATTATTATTATTGTTGTTATTGTCGTCATTGACATTATCGACGATGTTATCTTCTTTTTTGAATTTGATAACATAATCACCATTAATTATGATCATCTAATTATCAAAGGGAGATTGAGAGATTATAATGGATATAAAAGTTTTTATTATTTCATTATCATAGAATAAGTTCATGTTTTAGAAGTTTTAATTTAAGGAAACCGAATTATAATTACTAAAAAAACCATAAAACCTTATGTGACACTTTATTATTAACACATAATATAATATACACATTTATATAGAAATAATAAACATTTTTGATTTCCATGATTATTATTATTATTATTTTGTCTTTTTCAATAAAAATATACATGTGAGCATATATTATTAGAGATAGTAGAAATATAAGTATGATTCCTATGATTATTTCCATTATTACTATTATTGTTGTTGTTGTTGTCGTCATTATCGTTATTATCGTTGTTATCTTTTTTTTTGAATTTGATAACATAGTTAATATTAATTATGATCAGATATATATATAACGATTGTATTGAAAAATTACATTTTGTGAGCATAATATGACGTATTGAAAGGGTTGAATGTAAAATATAAAAAAATTAAAAATAAAACACTATCATCATATTAGGCCCATGAAACTAAATTTCTTTCACATTTAATATAATCTATTTAACAGAAGAAAATAAACGAAACATTTTTTTTTTCTTTTAAATCATACATATCTTATAATTAAATTTAATTCATGTAAATCTTAAAAGTATAATTAATTTTTTAACGTTTCAAATAAATTGACCAAAATCTAATCTATTTAACATACAAGAAAAAATGAAATAATTTTTGTTTTCTTTTAAACCATACAAATCTAATAATCAAATTCTCTTCATAAAACACCTAAAATTATCACTGTCTTTTATCGTTTAAAATAAAATGCCCCAAATTGCTATAACACTTCAAACTAAGAAATATCTCAACCCACAAATCTGAACTCAACCCATCTCTTACAAAACAACATAAGGACATGAGAAGTTTATATCAAAACCCATGAAGCTATTAAGTTGGCATGAAAATCAAATGTAAAAACTATGAATACATAATTATATTAGCAACCCCTAATGAACCACTTTAAATAGCCAAAAAGTTATATATTTGCAACAATATAATGTTCAAATTATTTTCATTGAAAGACAAATTTTATTTATGTTACATGCGAAACTCAAACTAAAGCGAGTTCAAAATAGTTTTTACCTAACTTCATTAGATAATTATTGACTTCATAAATTTTTTTTTCACCAACAAGAGAAGAAGGTGAATATTTCATCATTGACGCCATAGATTGACTTATTATTGTCCCATTTAGCATGCTTTGTAATAAATTCACTATCTATTATCTCCATCATACTTATATAGACTTTTTCCATAATTATATACTTTTCAATTGTTAATCACATTGGTTATGCATGAAGTTGTTGTATACTTAACTTTTTCATTGAGTTTTTTCATTATTGTCTCTAAATTATAATATCAATCATATCTATCATAACTATTTTTTATTATTTTGATAATATATCTTCAAAATGTCTAATTGAACATGCTCCATGCAAAGTACGGGCCCAGACTAGTAACATAAGAATGAAAAGAAATAAAATTTTAAGTAACTCAATATAGTATTAATTTGAAATGGAAGATCTTTAATTTATATCATTATATATTATATTTTTGCACCAAAAAAATACATTATACTTATATTTCACCAAAATCACTACAGAAAGCGATAAAATTCTCATTAGCATTATTATATAAAAATAATAATCAGTTAATTTTAAAATTGAGTGATTGCATAACTAATTCGTCCATTGCATGGAAATTGGAAAATACTTGACATGCAAAGCTCCAAACTCCATCTGATCCTATGTGCCAAAAAATCTAGACTTAATATAAGTGATAACTACTACTTTAATACCAAAGATTATAAATTAATTATATTATTAACAAATTAGATGAATTTATTAATTAGAAAAGCTAGATTACTTTTATTGTTACTACCATGATACTTAAATCAACATATAAAAATTATGATAACAAGATTGATATAGATTCTGTAATTAAATTGCTTATATTATATTTTTAATATAGTTAATTAAAACCTTTTAAAAACTCATTATTCTTTCCAAGCCTTACATAGATATAATTTTATTCATAATTATTTAATATTTCGTTTTAATAATTGGTTATATTGAAGATAAAAAAAAAATACATAAGATGATTGTGTAAACTTACAAATATATGCTATTTAATAACAACACAACTAATTAGAAAAGCTAGATTACTTTTTCCAAATTTAATAAATAATATTATAATTTTAAAGTCAAGATAAGATACTTAACAAGCTAGTATCTTGAAGCATGGTATTTATCATTGTGCTTCTTATATTTGTATATATGTTGTTGGGTAAAGATAAACGTTTATCTACAGGACACTCTTAAATGTCTTATCTTAATCTAATTAAATTAATTAATGAATTTTATGATTTAAAGTCACCAAAGTTTCAACAGTTACAACTAACTATAGGTTATAAAACATTAATATTCATTAGTTCACCTTGATGAGCACAAAATAATAGTCTAATCAAATTAACTCAATTCGCAAAAATGTATCTGACATGTAATTTACAAATATGAAAAATTATGATAAAAAGGTGATTTTACATAATCTATAAGTTGTAACACCATTATGCTATTCAATAATACCACTTTTTTTCAATTAATACATAATAATATACTTTTTCAATTAAGATAAGATATTTAAGAAATGTCCTATAGTAAGACATTTATCATATTACTATTTTGTTTTGCTTTTTGTGCTTTGTCAAAAGTCAAACACACAAATATTTTAAACTAGGGATAAATAATTTTCTTCACAGCATTTTCAATGAAACTATGAGTTTATTTTCCTAGAAAAATTAGTATACATTTTCAGAGTCTTCATTTTCTATTCAA
>NCQV01041588.1:7634-18599 GCA_002740545.1 Lophocereus schottii
GCCCTTCTCGCAAGGGTTCTACCCAAATTATCATCAACAAGAAGAAAAAGAAAATCCCGACAAGCTAGACGGGGATGAAAAAACAGAAAGAGAAGTACATCTAAGTGAACAACCATATTTGGCCATCCAATCTGCTGCCATGTTACCCTCACAATAGATATGTGTAACTGAGATAAACTCACAGCTTGAAATCATGTTCATGCAACCGAAGTGCACCCTTTTATAGAGAGAAGGGTTTGAGACTCTGATACATTTGGCATGTGATGGAAAATATGAATAAAATTTGAAATAAGCATAAAATCTAAGGAATGATAGTAATGGTTCAAGCTGTCACTGTCACAGCAGAAGCACCAATTTCAAATAATTTACTTTGATTTTTTGAAAGTCTTGATAGTATTAATGTTAAAGTTTTCCGATGCTAAACAAATTCTTCTGTAACTTTTATCATAATAATAATATTACATATACCATGCAAATTTCATAGCACAAAATGTATGTTAAACTGTTCTCATCAGAAGGTCGAGTAATATTAACTTATAATAACAAGTAATAACATATGATACTCTATAATCAAAGCTAGTGAGTATTTGCATTACATAGCTCAAAATAACCATAATCAAGCAACTCCTCTATCATTTGCTCTATATGTGCATGATCATCTTCAAGTAGCAATGGAGGGCTCTGATCTTCCTTGGCCCAGCTCAGCTCCTGCACTTGAGTCTCTCTTGATCCATTTTTAGTGACATTTTTGCCCCTGGAAATAGGGCCAATTCCCATCGGGGGTGATTGATGGACAACTCCAATTTTGTTCCCTTTGGTAGGTTGAAGAGGGGCTTGAACATGGCATTTCTGTAATTTTGCCACCAGAATCGGAGAGAGAAGCTTGGAAGAAGAATAGGGCCCACTTGAGGGGAAGTTGGTACGGGCCATGGGCCCACACATAAGCCTTGCTGCTTCATCATATGCTCTTGCTGCATCCTCTGCCGTTCCGAACGTCCCTAGCCATATCCTCGTTTTCCTGCACCAAGCGAAACGTTTCGTTTACAGAAGAGAAACCCATTGATCAATTGGAGAGAGAAAGAGAGATTAACGATGATTTACAGTAAGGGGTGGCGAATTTCGGAAACCCAGGAACCCCATTGCCTCTGTCGAACTCCTCTGTAACGCTGTTGGGGACGAGCCATTGCGTTTCCAAACAACCAAAACGTTTCGATAGTGGAAGGAATGCTCTCGGTTATGGGTTACTTCCTGATGAACACCAAGTGTTCGACGTATCGCCTCAGTGAAGAAGAGTGCAAGTGATATACAGAGAAAAAGAGGGAACTTTGAAGTGGGGGGATGAGGAGTGTGGAGAGGGAAGGGATTTTGTAGCCAATCAAGTGACAGTGGGGTCGTCAAATGTCTTCTCTAAAAATATTCATATGCATGATACGCTAATAATTTGATTGTCATGCAGTTAATTATTGGAATGTGAAAGTGAAATTAGTCTCACATTGATAAAATTAAAAGATTTGAGTGTATATATATAAGTTTTCAAGTTATTTTCTCTATTGTCAATTGGTTTTGGGTTAGAACATTATTTGAGCTTATATGCGTGACTCTTTATTTATGGCACAATTGATATAAAAATTTAACATGATATCAGAACGGTCTACTCGATCTTAATTTGTCAATGCCTCATGTTTGGACATTTTTAATAGCCCACACGTAAGAAGCCATATTGGAATGTTAAAGTGGGCGTGTTTCCATTTGATTAATCATGCTTTGTACCAACTTTTTTTATAAAATTAAAGTAGGGGTCATATGAATGTTGTTTTGTTAATGTTTTGTGATGGTGTTATGACTTATGACCAATATTGAATTGTTGGATGATGGGCTAACAGTAGAACATGCGTTGCTCTTGCTCCCCTATGAAGTGGGGCAATTGTATAGTCAAGGGCAATAATTAATTAGCACTACTTTGGAGTAATATTTAGACCTTAGCAAGAGAATATAATGTGATCATATAAACCAACAAGTTAGCTTAAGTGAACTAATTAACATAGAAATGTATGGAGACATATATATCCAAGATTTGTATGCATAAGATTCAAAAAAAATCTAGGATTATGTTCTATATTCATTTGAAGACAAGAAGATCGAGGTGAGGATTTTTTGGCTTCCTTCTAATTACTTTGCTTAATTTTGACATAGTTAGATAGTCTACATTTAAGAATTCAAGAGAATCAACCATGAATTAAGTATATGCATCATGAATTTTATTCTAATGTTGACTTTACATGTACATATGACAAATTTTAGAAGATTAAAACAACTAAAAATTAGAATCATGATCTTCCTAAGTTTTATTCGATCTAATGTTGTTTCGTACTAGGACCTGTTCTTTATGTAGGTTTTGGAACATGTATGGAATGGGGAAAAAATAGAATGGAGTGGGAATGATTCTTTCGGAAATGGGAAGGAATGAAAATAAGTGGTAAGGAATAGATTTTCTTAGTTTTTATCATCTAGCAAATGTAGGAATTACGTGAATGAGTGAGAAAGAATTAAGAAGAAATCGAAAGGAGCGGAAAAGAGTAATATTAATTTATCTTTTTTGAGAATAAGTGAGAAGTAGTGAAATGAGACGAAAAGCCAACGTATACCCACGAAAAGAACGGACCTTTAATAATATCCGCGCTTTCGTTTAAATAGAAGAGTTGGACAGTTATTCACATCGATATAAGGTTTTGTTCTTTTACATGCAATTCTTACTTCCTAGTTTCATCACTTTAGGATAGCTTATCTCTTTGTACATTTCACATTATGATATTAGTCTGATGAGCTTGCACTCCTCTACTATTGCTGCTTTGATCTCTTCAGTGAGAGAGGGAAAAAAATATTTGCACATGTATTATGTATATAATCAACCTGTTCAGGGAATCGGGAGTCTATGGAGAGACATCAAATCAAATGCTAAAAACATGGAAACCTACCATATGCCATTCGCTGAATCAAGACAAAAATACCATGTTTTATCATTTATTATCTACTCTCTCTTATATTCATGACCTGATTCATATGCTCGGCATGGATTTTCTCTTGTTAGGTGGTTAAGGTTCACGAATCTGCCACTCTTAGACTCAAGATATGCCCAAATTTGACATGTATTTTGCAAGGAGTCATACATATGGGACATATTTGTCGCCTTTAAAAGCTTTTACTCCCCGCTTGATGATGAACATAGTAGGGTTCGAATCTTGGTAATATTCAACATTCTTGTTTAGAAAATTTCAGGTCGTGATGACTCACATGCCTTCTAAGTAGAGCTGAATAGTGAGTTGGTTCGGGCTGACCCATTTAATAAACATGTCAATTTCGTGTCAACCTTGCAAATAGTTTAAATTTACTCAAATTTGAAAAATAAAGCGTTTTTAAGCTAAACGGTCAAATCGTGTCGACTTTGAATCGAAATCGGTTCGCCTCGTATCAGGATCGCGTTTCTCTCAGTAACCTCAGGCCGAGTTCGGATCGGATTATTTTGTCGGGTCAGACTTTCCAACTCTACTTCTAACTTAGACATTAATATCTCCCTTCTTGTCGACTCAAGTAGTTTTATTAAACTATCTTTAAATGAAAAATTAGCGAGATGATTAGACTTATTGTTACGAAAATTTTTTAAAAAAATTTAGTTGCTAACAAAAAAAATGTGGGAAATCCACTTTATTCAAATCATAAGGACCTTAGGTTAGTGGTCTCTTCCACATGATGTGCACCATATATTGGCCATATTAATTTATGGAAGTTACAGCCACCGCTGGTTAGCTTCACAATGCATAGAGATAGATATTACCAAGCAACAAATCTATCAATGGACAAAATGCACGTTCCTTGAGCTTTAGATGTATGATTTGTTACATCATGTCACATGGTTTCTCCGCTCCTACCGCTTACAAAAATCAATAGGACATGGTATAAACATTGGGTTTTCAATAGCGGATTAAATTCAAATAATTTCGCAATCAGATAAATTTACTAACTTAGCCAATTTTGCTATTTTATTCGATCACAATGTCTATTATATATAATTATATAATTTGTATTTAAAATTCTTTAAATAAAATTAATTAAGACCTACTATCAAAATAATATATATATATATATAAACACATTTAATAATCTTACGGAAAAATCACTGCCAAAAAAAATCTTATGGAGAAAACTGTAAATGATTCTTTTTTTTTGGGGGGGGTTGTGTGCTCTAAGAAAGATTATTATCCAACTTCTACAAGTGCAAAAGCCTACCTGCACATCGCGTCGACCCCGCACCAAAAAAAAAAGAAAAAGATATTAGTTATGCATTTGTTCCAAAAATAATTCTCAAGTGATAAAGAAAATCGTTCTTAAAGGATAAAGAAATTAGATTATTATCCTGATCCATTAGCCACGACATAGATTCACAAGAAGTTGATATTTTCGATCATAATATAAATTTCAGATCAACAAGTATGATACTTAATACCATCTTCTATAGATTGAATCAATGTACTATGAGCTATTCTTGTAACACAATTTCTAAAGGGTTGTTAGTTTCCTTTTAGTAGAAATTATTCAATTATAAGCGATTAGTCGTTTCTGTTTTTAAAGTCCTGCATTGATCATTATATTGCTCTACTCGACCTTTTAAGCTAGCTAATCCCCTCCCTCTCCCCAAAAGAAACACTTTAGTATGAATCATGAATTATGAACATAAGTTCTCTAGCTTTTAAACATTCTACCCAATGCAAAGGGTGAACAAATATGAGATAAACAATTTGGAGAATTATGTGTGGAAAAGTTCTTATTCCCTCCACCTGTACCGTGTACACATCATGCATATATATACTGCCATAGCTTTGCCCGACTGCTATAGCTCTACCCTAGTTGGCCGCCTAAATTTCCTGAGCATACAAGTGTTTTGGTAGTATAATAATTCTAGGAATACAAGAATAGGACAACAAGATAAATGGCTAATATTTTCCTAACACTCCCCTCAAGTTGGAGCACGCAGATTGACAATGCCCAACTTGGACATGAGGAACTGAAACCGCTGCTTGCCCAGGGGTTTAGTAAAAATATCTGCAAGTTGATGCTTGGAGGCAACATATCCTGTTTCAAGATCCTTAGAAAGAATACGCTCTCGAACAAAATGACAATCAATCTCTATATGCTTTGTGCGTTCATGAAAAACAGGATTTTTTGCGATATGTAATGTAGCTTGATTGTCACAATACAACTTCATAGGCTTCGCGAGGAACACCCCTAAAGAAGCCAGGAAAGACTTGATCCATATCAACTTATTGGTTGCAACGGCCATGGCACGATATTCAGCTTCTGCTGAGGAGCGGGATACTATGCTTTACTTCTTTGTCTTCCAAGATACAGGTGACCCGCCGATAGTGATAAAATAGCCAGTTAAGGATTTTTTAGTGAGGGGACATGCTCCCCAATCTGAGTCACAGAAGGCTAATACCGTCGAATCTGAATGAGCTTTAAGTAACAAACCTTGACCTGAAGAACCTTTTAAATAGTGAAGATCATAGCGGGCGGCTTCCATATGAGCTTCTTTGGGTGCGTGCATAAACTGGGGTAAGACATGTACTGCATAGCATAGTTCAGGTCCCGTGATAGTAAAGTAGATAAGTCTCCCAACCAATCGCCTGTACCGACTAGGAACTTCAAGTAATGGGCTATCGGCTAATGCTAGTTTATGGTTGGCCTCCATAGGAAAATCCACTGGTTTTGATCCGCGAAGGCCACACTCCTCAACAATATCCAGGGCATATTTCCTTTGGCATAGGAAGAGACCTTGTGGGCTTCTAGCCACTTCAATGCCCATGAAGTATTTTAGAGGACCCAAATCTTTAATATGAAAGCAATTGCTCAAATATGCTTTAAACTCAGCACACGTTGCAGGACAATTTCCTGTAAGCACCAAATCATCCACATAAACTAATAATGCCATGAAAGCATCTCCTCGTCGATAAGTAAATAAAGAATAATCAGCATATGATTCTACAAAACCATATTCAAGCAGTTTTGTAGAAAGTTTAGCAAACCATTGACGCGGTGCTTGTTTGAGCCCATAGAGTGACTTCCTGAGTCTGCAAACTTTGTTTGGTCCCGATGTTCGAAACCCAGGAGGAAATGTCATATAAACCTCCTCATCCAAATCCCCATGTAGAAACACATTATTTACATCCATCTGATGGAGTTTCCAGCCCTTCGCAACAGCTACTGATAGAAAACATCAAACACTTACCATTTTGGCCCCCGATGCAAAAGTTTCATGGTAGTCAAATCCTTCAATCTGCTCATCTCCTCGAATCACAAGACGCGCCTTATAGCGTTCAACCGTCCCATCTGAATTGTTCTTGACTTTGTATACCCATTTGCAGTGTATAGGTTTCTTGTCAGAGGGTAAGTCTTCAATTGTCCAAGTTTTATTTAATTCTAGCGCTTCAATCTCCTTGGCCATAACCTCTCACCATTTAACGTCTTTAACAGCCTCATGAAAATACCTAGGCTCAACCACTTTGGTAATAGCAGCAAGATAATTTCTATGCGCATTTGAGAATTTAGCACAAGTAATATAATTTGCTATAGGATAAGGTTTACCTGAAGAGACCTTTGGTAAGGGTTCCGAGGAAGAGGGGTCGGTTGAATTAGTAGCATAACACAAGTAATCTTGCAAGTACTTGGGAGTCTTCCTGTCCCATTGACTTCGGCCCATGTCCACTTGGGAATCATTGCTCCCCCTTTCGGTCAGTCCGCTGGACGCTGTTGGCATTGCTTCAGCATCAGGTCCGTCACATCCAAGGTTATTGACAAGCCCATAATCCACAAGGTCCCGGCCCTGCTCTTCTGCAAAGCCAGCATTTTGGCCCACTATGTCTGCTTCGTTGCTGGTATGTGATGACCCATACTCATCCTGATCTGCACATATTTGCCACTTCTCATAGCCATCTTCGCCATCAGCTGGGACGTTACCTTTCAACCATCCCATTTCTACCTGTTCTCCTGGAGTGCAATAAGGGAATACATCTTCATGGAAGATGACGTCCTGACTCACAAAGAGTTCATTTGTTTCTAGGTCATAAACCTTCCATCCTTTTTCAGCAAAGGGGCAGCCTACAAATATGCACCGTCTACTACGTTCAGCAAATTTATCCTTTTGACGTCGATGTCGATGAGCATAACATAAAGCACCAAACACTTTAATATGCTCATATGCAGGTTCAACTTTAAAAAGTAGTTTATAAGGGGTCTTTCCTCCCAAGAGGGATGTAGGTGTTCTATTGATTAGATATGCTGCTGTTAACACACACTCTCCTCAAAAATTTAATGGGAGATTGGCCTAAAACCGAAGGGCCCTAGCAACATTTAAGATATGTCGGTTCTTTCTTTGGACTCTACCATTCTGTTGAAGGGTATCAGTACAACTAGTTTGATGCATGATACCTTGCTCCTCATAGAATTTTTGCATAGGACCAGAGACGAACTCTACCCCATTATCACTTCGTACTATTTTAACACATGCACCAAACTGGGTCCTAACCATCAGGCAAAAGTTCTGGAGTAATTTAGAAGCTTCACTCTTTTCTTTCATCCAAAACACCCAAGTGCCTCGACTAGCATCATCAACTATAGCTAGAAAAAGTGTGCCCCACACAAGGACTCAACTCGATATGCACCCCAAATATCACAATGTATCAAATCAAAACAGTTTGAGGCTTTATTATTGCTAATAGGAAATGACATACGAGTCTGGTTTGCCTTAAAACATATATCACAAACCTCCACACTCTTCTTATTATTAGAACTACCAATGTTGTTTGAAAATAGGGACATGACTTGTTTACTAGGGTGCCCAAGTCTTCGATGCCACAACTCGTAGGTAGTGACTTTGTTGGCTTGAATATCTTCAGGTTCAATGTCTTTGAAGAAAAAGACCCCTCTTCTTTCTTCACCCACTCCAATCGGCCTCTTCATAGAATGGTCCTGTATCACACACAATTTGCGAGTGAAAACTACTGCGCAAAATGACTCATCTATAAGTTGCGCAATAGACATTAAATTGCAATTCAAATTAGGCACATATAAGACATCATGAAGAAGAATTTTTGAGTTAAGTTGAACTTGGCCATGTTTAGTGGCTATGCCATGTTGGCCATTGGGCATATTCACAATAATCGGATGACCCTCGTATACTTGTGCCAACATACTCAATTCTCCAGTCATATGATGCGAAGCCCCGCTATCCAGTAACCACGCGCTTTTACCTGACAACTTCTCACTACCAGCGTTCAGAGTCTCAATGAGTGCAAGCAATTTCTGCAACTGTTGTGCTGATAGTCCGGGTACAGTTGAACGTCCAGCATCAGTTTCTGTCTGCCTCAGCTCTTCGACTTCTGTCTGGGCAGTATATGCGGTTGCAGCTCCTCTGCCACGCCCTGAAATGCCACTACCTCCTCGTCCCCCTCGTCCTTTGCCGCGGCCACGACCTCCTCCTCGAGCTACCCAGCCAGCGGGATACCCCACCAGTTCAAAGCAGTTAGCTTCCTCATGCCCTATTTTCCCACAGTGATTGCTTTCCAGCCTGAAACTGTGTCATTTTGGATGTGTTGGTGGCGAAGGCAGCCGCAGTCTCGGGTTTAGTTTCTCGCTGCATCATTACCTTTTTATGGCTTTCTTCTTGCAACACTATATTGAATATCTTATCAAGAGGGGGAAGGGGATCTTGAGCTAACATGTGAATAGCGATCATCATGTAATCCCATCAGAAACTGATGAGATTTATCTGTCTCATACATAGCTACAGTCTTCCCTGACACTCCACATTCACAATTCTTACATGAACACATTGGAATCTTCACATCATTGTTTAGCTCATTCCAGAAATTTGTTAGCTTTGATTAAAACTCTCCTACCTCAAGACTTCCTCGCTTACAATATGCTATCGCAGCTTTTAATTGATGTATCTTCGGTGTATTAGCTACTGAGTATCTTTTCTTTAAGTCATTCCACATATCATATGCTGTCTCCGAGTATACCACAGTCATACGCAGCTTCAGGTCAACGATATTAAGAAGCCAAGAGCATAGCATGACGTTTGCAATGTCCCATGCATTGGCTTCTGAGAAATCTATGTCATTTGACTCTGCGGGACGCGTCAAGGTTCCTTCAATGAACCTAGCTTGTTCTTGGCTCTTAGAGCTGTACGTACAACTCTTTTTCACAAGTCAAAATTCTTGCCGTCAAAAATCACAGCAGTGATTAACATTCCGGGTCCTTCAGATGGATGTATGTAATATGGCGAATGAGGTTCGATTACAAGCCTTTTCTTTCCTCCTCCACTCATGATTTAAGAAATATTAGATTGATGGTTACGATATCAAAGCTCTGATACCTTGAACAAATATGAGATAAACAGTTTGGAGAATTATGTGTGGGAAAGTTGTTATTCCCTACACCTGTACCGTGTACACATCATGCATATATATACTGCCATAGCTTTGCCCGAATGCTATAGCTCTACCCTAGTTGGCCGCCTAAATTTCCTGAGCATACAATTGTTTTGGTAGTATAATAATTCTAGGAACACAAGAATAGGAAAACAAGATAAATGGCTAATATTTTATTCCTAACAAAGGGAAATAATTGTAAAAGCAACTGAAGTTTAATTTAAATTTTTATCTAACAAATATGATAATATATAGCATGAACTTTTCAAATACTCGATTTAAATTGGGCTCGTCATGACCCAAATCAAATAATATTAAATTAAAATCAGATTTGAACTTGGACTACAAAATATATAAAATCTTGCATTCATAGTTAAAATTTAGAAAAGTTATCTGATTAAATATATTTGTATCAATGAGGCAAACAAAAATTAACAAGCTCTACTGGCAACTGAAGTTTAATTTTACTTTGCATGTGTCATGTTCATTTTTCACATTTCAAAAATACAAATATTAATAAGTAAATTGAACAAAAAAATCAAAAACTTCAATTTTTTCCATCATGAAGGACTTTTGTATTACTCAACAAGGTTGGGATTGGGAGAATTTTGGAAAAAATAGTAGATACGCGAAGCAAAGTGGTTTATTTGGAGAAAAACTTAGAACAAGCTGACGAGTTCATGAAATTGGTAATTAACACTGATAGATTGTTTGATTCTGACCTTAGTTGACCCAAGATTCAAGGTCAAAATTAAGGAATTGGGCTTGGTAACTCAAGTCATAATTGCCATTGCAATCCCTAGGCTTTGAGATTCAATTCAAAGACATTCCTAACCAGTAGAAAATGAGCGGGAGACTCAACATGTGGGTTCAGCAGAGCTACTTTAGCCACCAAGGTTTGAAGTGCCAGTCCATTAGTAGAAGACACCAGAGAGAAGAGTTAAGGAGAAAAGAAACAAATCAAGAGGTTGAAGCATCTTCAAGAAGATCGAACAACCCCTTAGAAATAATTCACTCAATTGGACGAGCACAAGATGAACATCTAAAACTACCGAGATTATGCATTCAGTATTTGTCAAAGAGTGGAATTAGCCTCTCTACGCACTACAAGGAGCCGGTCCAGTTGAGACCGAAATTTAGAGACCGGGAAAAAAATCGGTCTCCAAAATTGAGTTGAGACCGGCATTTAAAGACTGCAAAAAATGGTCTCCAGCAGAGTCCAATTCTGAGACCGAAAACAATTTGGACTCTAACTGAGACTGGGCTTAGAGACCAATATTGTTGGACTCAAACTCTTCATCGTTCCCACGTAAACAGCTACCAACATTTAGAGACCGACGTCCATTATTGGTTTCTAACTGAGACGAAACCCAAAAATTGGTCTCTAACTGAGACCAGAAAGACCTATCGGCCTCAGATTTAGAGACCTATTTTGTTAATCGGTCTCCAATTTTGAGGTAGTTGTCAGAACATAACTTGGTTT
>NCQV01041600.1:4649-17777 GCA_002740545.1 Lophocereus schottii
ACAATCATAGTTTAGGGACCTTAAGCTTGTGTTTAGTGGTGTTTCTGTATCTAAACCAAAGCTTAGATTATCCTTCGTTTGTTCATTCAGACACAGCCCAACCTAAACTTAAGCTTGAATTTAGCTAGCTTACCGTTAGCTTTTGAATTCAGTTTTGCATTTTAGTGTTTTCCTATCAGGATACATCAATATAGCTTAGGACTGTCCAAATCGTAAGGTGATTACCTTAGCCGAATGGTCAGCCATGAAGGGGGATTTTGAAGAGGATGAAAAGGAAGATGAATATGAGAATGAACTTGAGGAAAAGTAAAGAAGAAGTAGTGGAAGAGGTTGATAAAGGTGAATTTCTAGTTTTGAGAAGAGTTTTAAGCAATCAGAAGGGAGAGAAAGATGAACAAAGAGAGAACATATTCTATTCTCGTTGTACAGTTCAAGGGAAGATGTGTTCTTTAATTATTAATTAAGGAAGCTGTGCAAATGTGGTTTCTCTAAGCATGATCGATAAACTAGGACTACAAACTATGACACATCCACATCCACACAACATTCAATGGTTAAATCAAAGCACGGGAATCCAACTGAACTCACGGTGCTTAGTTTCTTTCTCCATTGGAAAGAACTATGAAGATGAACTTTGGTGTGATGCTATCCCCATGGATGCTTGTCATATGCTTTTGGGAAGACCATGGCTGTATGACCTTAAGGTTATGCATCATGGTTACTTGAGTACGTACTCCTTTACTAGGGATGGTAAGAAGATCACTTTAGTCCCTTTATCCCCATCAAAACTCCATGAGATTAAGCCTCAAAAGAAGCCCAAACAATCTGAGTCGTTACTGACTCTAATTAACCTGTTGTTAAAGGCTTCTCAACATGAGTTCAAAGCCTTTAAGGAGTGGATTTTAAGCATGCAAGAAGAACCAGTAACCCCTTTACCTACTCAACCCATAGCCGAAACACTCATACAAAACTTCTGTTGTTTATTTCCTGAGGAGGTACCCACGGGTTTACTTCCTAAAAGAGATGTCCAACACCACATTGGTCTTATCCCTAGTTCCATCCTCCCTAGTAAGCCTGCATATAGGATGAATCCTAAGGACACCATGGAAATAAAACGGCACATTGAACAATTGAAGTCCAAGGGCTAAATTCGTGAGTCCTTAAGTGCCTGTGCTATTCCTGCTCTTTTGGTGCCTAAGAAGGATGGTGGAATGCGTATGTGTGTGGATAGTAGGGCCACTAACAAAATGATAATCAAGTATAGGCATCCCATACCTAGACAT
This sequence comes from Lophocereus schottii, assembly GCA_002740545.1. NCBI lineage: Eukaryota > Viridiplantae > Streptophyta > Magnoliopsida > Caryophyllales > Cactaceae > Lophocereus > Lophocereus schottii. Next base: position 5,933 of record NCQV01041600.1, read on the forward strand.
GAAGATATGCTGGATGAGTTACATGGCTCTGAAGTGTTTTCAAAGATAGACCTTCAAAGTGGATACTACCAAATTCAAATTAAAGAAGGTGATGAATGAAAGACAGCCTTTAAAACTAAAGGAGGACTTTATGAATGGTTGGCTATGCCCTTTGGTCTTTCAAATGCACCTAGCACATTCATGAGATTGATCAATTGATTTTTTAGGCTATATATAGGTAAGTTTATGGTGGTTTACTTCAATGATATCTTAATTTATTCCCATGATGAGCATGAACATCAAGACCATTTAACTCAAGTTATGCTTGTTCTAGAATGTGAGAAACCTTTTGGTAACCTTAAGAAATATGCCTTCTTCACTCCTAAAGTAACATCTTAGGTTATATAGTAGCTGGTTATGGCATTAAAGCAGATGAAAGCAAGCTTAAAGCTATTCGGTTGTGGCCTACTCTTAAGTTAATTCATGATGTTCGAGCTTTTCATAGATCAGCTTCTTTTTAGAAGAGGTTTATTAGATGTTTCAGCACAATTATAGCTCCTATGCCTAATGTTATCAAGCTTAAATCGTTTCATTTGACACCAAAAGCTCAAACAGCCTTTGAAGAGATCAAAAGAAGACTTACTCAAGCACCTGTGCTCTCTGTATCGTGCTTTAGTAAGATTTTTGAAGTTGAATGTGATACCTCTGGAGTTAGCATGGGTGTTGTTCTTAGTAAGGAAGGTAAGCCATTAGCCTTCTTTAGTGAGAAATTATGTGATTCAAGAAGGAAGTACTGCACCTATGATAAAGAGTTCTATGCAATTGTAAGATGTTTAGAGCATTGGAAATATTTGATTGCAAGTGAGTTTATCCTTCACTCTGACCATAAAGCTTTGAAGTACATTCAAGGCCAACATAAGTTACACTCACGTCATGCTAAGTGGGTTGAGTTTCTCTAGTCATATCATTTCACAATCAAGCATAAATCTGGGAAGCTTAATCAAGGTGCCGATGCTCTATCATAGAGGTATCTACTTTTATTTCAATTAGATGCTTGTGTACTTGGTTTTGAGCATCTAAAAGCTTTGTATGTTGAGGATGAAGGCCTTAGGGAGTTGTTTACTGAATGTTCAAAGCACCCCAAAGGAGATTTCCCTATTCAAAAAGGATTCCTTTTCAAGTGCACAAGGTTGTGTGTATTAAGATGTAGCACAAGGGAGCTTCCAATTAGGGAAGTTCATGGGGGTTCTCTAGCTGGTCACTATGGTGAAAACAATATACTCATCATGCTAAGGGAGCATTACTACTAGTCAGGTATGGAGAAGGACGTACAAGACATTTTGAAGAGGTGTGGGACTTCTCAAGTGGCTAAAAGTCATTCCTTGCCCCACGGCCTATACGCACCTTTACCTATTCCTACTACTCCTTGGGTTGATGTAAGTATGGATTTCATTCTTAGACTGCCTAAGACCTAAAGGAACAAAGATTTAATCTTTGTTGTAGTAGATAGCTTCTCTAAAATGTCTCATTTTATTCCATATAACAAGACTAATGACGCTACGCACATTACTGAGCTATATTTCAGAGAGGTGGCTAGATTACATGATATACCAAGATCAATTGCTTTTGATTAGGATACTAAGTTCCTTACCCATTTTTGGATTACCTTGTGGAAGAAGTTGGTTACTAAACTTATGAATACTACCACTTGCCATCCACAAACTGATGGGCAAAGTTAGGTTACAAATCGAACCTTAGGAACACTTGTAAGGGCTTCGATTAAATGTAATGCCAAAGCTTGGGATTTTCTTTTACCCCTTGCAGAATTTGATTACAGCAGGGCTCCCAGTAAGGCTGCTGGTCTATCACCATTTAAGGTGGTCTATGGGATTGATCCTATTAGTCCACTTGATCTTACGCCACCGCCTTTAGATCGAAAGCCAAGTGCGGATGCAGCAACAATGGTGGTAGAAATCCAAAAGATACAGGGGTTAGTGAGGAGCAAAATAGAGAAGACTAATACATCATATCTGGCTCAAGCCAACAAACACAAGAAGAAGGTGGCATTTCAACTGGAGACCTCGTAATGGATACACCCAAGGAAGGAATGATTTCCTTCAAAGAGGAATAACAAGCTCATGCCGAGGGCTAATTGTCCATTTGAGGCACTTCAAACGATTAATGATAATGCCTATAGGGTTGATTTGCCAGCGGACTGTGGAGTTTCAGCTACATTCAATGTAGCTGACTTGAGTGCTTACCAAGCCGATGATTACCTTTAAGATTTTAGGTTCAAATCTCTTCAACAAGGGGAGGATGACAGAGTCCCCTATAGCCTAGACAAAGAAGAGGGTCCTAGGAGTCTTACAAGGTCCAATGCAAGTTCAAAAGTTCAACCAATGGTTTAGATTTTGGAGAAGAACCAAACAGAAGCAACCGAGATAAATAACCAGAACTTACCCAATTTTGTTCATTTGAATTCTTAAGCTACATTGTGGCTTAAGATTGATAATTTTACATTTTTAGCTTTAAGGTCCAAGCACTTAAAATCAATCATGCACAGTTGAAGTCAAGAGATCAAGGCCTTTTGTTCAACCTGCCAGTTTTGGTCCAAAACTACATGGTAAAATATTTTAGTAGAAATCTTCTACTTAAACATGATTTAACCTTGATTTCTTTACAGGGTGGGTTTGTACACACCCTAGGAGTCCCTCCATGGCCTGAAATTAAAATCACACTCGCTTTTGATTGGTGAAAGCAAGGTTACAAAACCGGGTTAAAAACTGCTTTTGAAAACCCAGTTGAGTGCTACGTGTTTTTCCGCCTTCAATGGGTTTGCCCAGCTCCTTTCTAGGCTACTTGGTTCAATCACTAGTCAAGCAGCCATGAAACACCATGATTTCTGCTAAGAAACCTTGGGACACATACATTCAATGGAAGCAAAAAGGAAGCAAACACACCGTGTACTTGATTGGCTAACCAAAAAAGGATGCACTTTATGGCTGCTTTTCTCCACACTTTGCTAGCAATGCTGGCGTATTAGATTAATTAAGTTGTGTTAAAGTTAAGTGCATCATTTGTTTTGCTTTCCTTAATATTCTAGTTGTAATTAGTTTAAGTTAAGCAAGCTTGTAATCTAGCTTACCTTAACTGCATGGATTTAGTTAGTTAAGTCATTTCCTTCCTAAGGAGGAAACCCCCACCAGCTTGATTAGCTACTTAGTTGATTGCTTGGTCATGTATTGATGTTTTAGCACGTCCATTTTGTAACACACTTTGATATTGAATGAAAATCCAAAATTGAGAGCAAATAGCTTTAGTTCCCTAAATACTTCACTTGCTTATCCTTAATTTGGTCAATTAAGGTGGTGATCAAGTAAGTCCCAATTCTTGATTAAGTGGTGTTTCTTTATCTTAATCACAATTTAGGGACCCTATGCTTAAGTTTAGTGGTGTTTCTGTATCTAAACAAGAGTTTTATTTATCCTTCTTTGAATCATTTATTCACAGATTCACTCACACATATCTTGAATTTAGTTTGCTTTGCAATTAGCTTTGAATTTAGGTTTGAGTATTAGTGTTCTCCTTCCAAGATACATCACATGCTCAAGCGAAGTGAAGAAATCAGACCATTTTATCAACCCTGTCAATTCTAGTCCAAATCTGCATGGTAAAATATTTAAGTGGAATTCTCCCACTTAGACATATCTTAACCTTGATTTCTTTACTTGGGGGCTTTGTACGCACTCTGAGGATTCCCTCCCTGGCCTAAAATGAAAATCATGCTCATTTTTGATTGGTGGAAACAAGGGCACAAAACCGGGCTGAAAATAGGTTCTAGAACCTAGTTTAGTGCTAGGTGTAATTTCCTTCCTCTAAGGGTTTGCTCAGCGGCTTGGATGCTTATTTACTTCCAATCATGTTCAAGGCTACAAGAAACACCATCATTTGCTGCAACCAAGCCTTGGAAAGAGCCTAGCCAATGAGAAAACAAAGGAAGATTTACCACCATGCAATCTGATTGGTAAGCTGAAAAGGGTTTTTGCTTTCTAGCTGCTTTTTCTTTCTCTTCTCTAGTAAAGCTAATGTATTATGCTTAAATACATGTATTAGGGATAGGTATGATCATTTTTCTTGTATTCCTTCTATTCTAGTTGTAATTAGCTTAGATTAATTAAGCTTGTAAACTAGATTAGTCATAAGCACCTCACTAAGCTTACTTAGACGTTTCCGTCCTGAGGAAACCTTATTTGCTAGCATTCTACCTAAGGGTTGTGTATATAAGCCCTTAGAAGGATTATTTTGTACTCAAGTTTGATATTAAACACAAAACCAGAATTGAGAGTTTTTGCTTTCATTTCCCTTAAACACTTCACTTGCTTATCCTTAATTAGGCCGATTAGGGTGGTGATCAATTAAGTCTTAACTTTTAATTAGGTGGTGTTTCTGTATTCTAATTAAGATGAAGGACCCTAAACTCAATCTTAGTGGTGTTTTTGTATCTAAGAGAGTGTTTAATTCTATCCTATTCATTCATTCCAAACGTTATATCATTTAAACTCACCTTTGAATTTAGCTTGCTTAGTTTAGCTTTTGAATTCAGCATTGAGTATTTATGATTCTCCCCCACAGACACAACAGTTTTCTGGTCCTTTAACATAGGTGGTTTGATAAATATTTATCTCATGTTCCACTCCCTAAAGTTGGACAAAGGTTAGAGCTAAGTTGATCCACTCAAATCCCCTTGGTTCTGCCCTGCACTGGATTAACGCTAGTTCTGCACGGTTCAAAGATCTTGCTGGTTGACTAGGTAAATGACCTTGAAATGACTTGAAACATGATTTATTGGAAAGCGAACATCTTATTCTTAAAGAAGGTGAGCTTTGCACTTGGTTATACCCTTGGTATTAGTGCTTAAAAGATTGGCAAATACAGGCCAAATTCTAGTTGAACTGGGCAGTAGGTGCAAGGGTTGGTTTACAACTTCTTAGACCAAAGCATAAACTTCCCTGATCTCCTTAGCACTGGTAGGGTCCTCTGGTCTTGCTGGTTGGTCTTTAAAAGGTTCTAAGTGATGGTCCCCATCATAGCCCCGGATTGGTTGGAGTTTGACCTTAAACTCGGAAACTGGTCATCTTCATCACGGTGTGGACTAAGGTTAGCCACATTGAAGGTGGCTGAGACTCCATAATCTCCTGGGAGGTTGATTTTCTGTGCATTAGGACCAATCTTCTCAATGACGTCAAATGGACCATCCAACTGTGGCATAAGCTTGGATTTGCACTTGCTAGGAAACCTTTCTTCCTCAAATGGATCCAAACCAAGTCTCTATGCTGGAATTATGCATCTTTTCGATGCTTGTTGGCATGTTGCTTTGCTTGCTCATTAGCTTTCTCAATCCTTTCCCTCACTTTGGTTTGTAGCTCTTGAATCTCCTTTACTTTCTTCTCAACTTGACAATTGAATTTGGTGGGATTGGGGAGGGGAACAAGGTCCAAGGGAGTCCGACGGTTGTATCCATACACCACTTAGAACGGGGAAAGAGAGCTAGCCTTACTAGGAGCTCAATTAAAGGCAAATTCCACATGAGCAAGTAACTCATCTTACCCTTTAATGCTTTTCTTGACTAGAACTCTAAGCAATGTGCCCAAAGTTCTATCAGTCGCCTTGGTTTGGTCGTTGCTTTAGGGGTGACAAGTAGTGCTAAGCTTGAGTTGAGTACCAAACTTTCTCCACAAGGTAAGCTAAAAATGACTTAGGAACTTTGTGTCCCAGTCCGAAACCATGCTTCTTGGAATCCCATGAAGATGCACTATCTCTTTGAAGTAGAGGTTTGCAATGAGGGATGCATCATTGGTGATATGGCATGCTATGAAGTGGGCTATTTCAGAGAACCAGTCTACCACCACTATGATAGAATCTTTGCGCCTTTGGGTCCTTAGCAAATCTATGATGATGTCCAAGCTCACATCCTCCCAAGGGCCATAAGGGACACGGAGGGGAGAGTAAAGGCCTTGGGGGTGTGAGTGACTGTTGTATGTTGGCAAGCAGAGCATCTTTTGATAAAGTGCTCAGCATCCTTGGACATCTTCAACCAATAATAGTGATCTTTGAGCATGGAGCAAGTCTTTTCCACACCAAAGTGGCCGACCAAGGCTCCCCCATAGAGCTCTTGAACAAGGAGTTCCTGAAAGCCACTCCTAGGAATGCATAACCGTGTGCCTTTAAACAAGAAAACATCTTCAAGATGGAAAAGACCATAGGCACGTTGTGAGCACTTTTCAAGGATCTCCTTGAAATCTTCATCTTGAGCATACATTCCTTTGATACACTCGAAACCAACAACCTTAGTCTCCAAAGTAGAGAGAAGAAGGTACCTCCTTAATAGAACATCTGCACCGTTGTTTATTTGGCCCGAGTTGTGATGGATCCCAAAGTGAAAAGCTTGTAAATACTCTACCCACGTGGCATGACTCGGGTTGAGCTTCTGTTGCCCTTGTATGAACTTGATGGCTTCATGATTCGAACAGAGAATAAACTCTCCTCCCACAAAGTAATGCCGCCAATGCTCCAAAGCTCTCACTATTATATAGAACTCTTTGGCGTAAGCGGAGTAATTCCTCTTTGCATCAATGAGCTTTTCCCTAAAGAAAGCCACAAGCCTCTTTTCTTGAGATAGGACAGCCCCTATCCCCACATTGGAAGCATCACATTCCACTTCAAAAATATTGGAGAAGCTTGGAAGGGCATGAATAGGGGCACTAGTAAGCTTGCACTTGATGTCCTTAAAGGCCTTTTGAGCTTGTTCGGTCCATTCAAACCATTTGGCCTTGAGAGCTTTAATCACAGGAGCAACAATGGTGCTAAAATCTTTCATAAACCTCCTATAAAAAGAGGTAGACCAAGAAAACTTCAAACTTATTGTATGGAGGAGGGCATAGGCCACTCTCGGATAGCCTTGATTTTGCTCTCATCTACATGTATCCCTTGAGTTGAAACAACATAGCTCAAGAATATGACTTGTGAGCAGAAAAGTGACATTTCTTCAAGTTTCCATAAAGCTTTTCCTGAGCTAGAGTACTCAAGACTTGGTCTAAGTGATCGACATGCTCTTTTTCACTCTTGCTATACACTAATATGTCATTAGAGTAGACAACAACACACTTGCTAATGAGGGGCTTTAAAACTTGGTTCATAAGCCTCTTGAAAGTTCTTGGTGCATTTGTTAAACCAAAAGGCATAACTAGCCACTCATAAAGTCCTCCTTTGATCTTGAAGGCTGTCTTCCACTCATCCCCTTCAAAAATCCGAATTTGATAATAGCCACTTCTAAGATCAATCTTAGAATATATGGTGGCTCTATGTAGCTTATTAAGAAGATCTTCCAATCTTAGAATAGGATAGTTATACTTGATAGTATTCTTGTTAATTACTCTACTATCCACGGACATCCGCTCGGAGCCATCTTTCTTAGGGACAAGCAAGGCCTGCACGCCACAAAGGCAAAGGCTCTCACCAATCATAGTAGCTCATCTACTTCCCTTTGCATTTCTTGTGTTTCTTAAGGGTTCATACAGTAGGCCGGCTAGTTTGGAAGTGTGGCACTGGGAATGAGGTCAATTTTTTTATTGTATGGACCTTTTGGGAGGGAGGCCATGGGGTCCCTTACTTAGGAAGATATGTTCAAAGGCTTTGAGGAGGGGAATAAGCAAAGGATGGAAAGAATCCTTAGCTTCAGTCGGTTCATGGCCAAGTAAAATCCATTCTTTGAATTCATCATATTCATGGAGTTCGGAATGGAGGAGTGTAGTGAGAAAGGCACCCATGCTAGGGGTGTCTTTGGGTTTTCTTTGGGAAGTAGGTTTGAGAGGGATAAGGGTGATTTTCCTGTGGTGTTTAGTGAAAGTGCATGTGTTTAATCAGCCATCATGTATAACGCTTCTATCAAAGAGCGATGGACGTCCCAAGAGGACATGACAAGCATCCATGGGCACAATTTCACACCAAATCCCATCTTTGTAGCTCTTCCCAATAGATAAAGTAAGCAAACACCGAGAAGAGATTTGCAAGCCCTTACCTTGATTGAGCCATTGGATGGTGTAAGGGCGTGGATGTGGTGAAACTGAGAGCTTTAGCTTCTTTACAAGAGTCTTGGAAGCAGCATTAACACAACTTCCTCCATCTATGATGAGAAAACAAACCTTCCCATTCATGGTACACTGCGATGTATCTTGGAAGGAAAACACAAACACTCAAACCTGAATTCAAAGCTAAAAGCAAAGTAAACTGAATTCTAGCTAAGTCTAAGTGAATCTGGGAGTGAATCTATAAAATTAGGATAAACTAAAGTTGTGTTTAGATACAGAATCACCACTAAACTTGAGCTTAGGGTCCCTAAACTGTGATTACGATATAAAAACACCACTTAATGAAGGTTTAGGATTTACTTGATCGCCACCTTAATCGATCAAATTAAGGATAAGCACATGATGTGTTTAAGTGAACGAAAGCTAGTTGCTCTTAATTTTGATTTTCATTCAAAATTCAAGTCTAATTACAACATACGCCTTGGCAAGGCCTTAATACACGACCAAGCAACAAAGTAAGTTGAATGAGGTTCCCTGCCTAGGAAGGAAACGACCTAAGCTAGCTAATCTAGGCACTTAAGACTAAACCAGATTACATGCTTTCTTAACTAGACTAATTACAACTAGAATATTAAGGACAGCAAAGCAAATGATGTGCTTAACTTTAATGCAATGTAATTAAGCTAATACACCAGTTTACTGGCAAACATTTAGAGAAAAGCAGCCGAAAAGCATGTCCCCTTTTAAGCTGTCTAATTAGAATGCAAGGTGAGAATTCTTCCTTTTTGCTCTCATTGGTTGAGCTCTTTCCCAGGCTCCTAAGTAGTGAATGATGATGTTCGTGGCTGCTAGACTCGTGATTGAAGCAAGCAACCAAGGAAGGTCATGGGGACCATCCTAATGACCTTCTAACCTCTCCCCCTCTAGCCTACAAGAGTCCGACAAGACTAAGGAAGTCAAGGAAATTCAGGCATTGGTCAGAAACATCATAATTCAGCCCAATAGCAACCTGCCCAATTCAACTAGAAATTAGCCCGATTTTATCTGTCTTTTAAGACTAGCTACTGAGGAGATAAATGACTACCTGAACCACTCCTTGAAGCTCAAGATGGTAGCTTTCAAATAAATGAAGTTTCAAGGCATTTGGAGATCATTTGCTAGGTTAACTAGCAACTTCTTTCACATTGCACCGCTCTGGCGCAAATCCAACGAATGGCAGATTCAAGGGAATTAAGTTGACTTACCAAAGTCCATTCTTTTTGAATCTTTAGGGCATGAAAGTACACATGAATATTTATCAAATCAAGTGCCAAAGGGTCCATAAAGCACCCCCTTTTGCTGCCATTATCCATCCAAAGGACAATAAAATTCCCTTTAATCGGTTACACACTAGCCAGTATAAGGTGATGTTTTCCCTGGGTTTCTCTTGCACTTTTGTTGCAAGTGGACTTTTGCTAGTCTAATTAGGATGCTTAGAAAGCTTGACACCTCATTTGGAAGCAACATGAGTCCTAATGAGGGGGCCGAAGGGGGATTAGACTTGCTTTGTACTTAAGGTAGCCGAATTGACCCTCCCCCACTCCCCCTTTGTACTTTTGGTTCCCTCAGCTGGTTTTTGAGGATGGAATTGGTTGATTTACTTCTTTAAAAGCTAGCCACTTCCTTCTTGTTTCACAACTTTGAATGAAGGCAAAACCTAGAGTTAGAAAACTCTCTCTACTTCTCTTGAAATCCCAATGTTGCATCTTGAGTGTGGCATCTCCATGCGGGTCTCCAGGTATTCTTGATTCAACTGAGAAGGTGATTAAGTTCAGTAACTTAGTTGAACTAAGAAGATTGCCCAAGTGTGTGTGAACTATGGTGGGTATTCGAATCACCCTTGCTAGCCCACTTACATTCTATCCTTGTTCTTGTTTTCTTTGATTCAATCTCCCTACCATACCTATTTGCATTCTTGAATCCCTTTTACATTATCTTGCATCAGTGAGGCTAGAATACATCAAGTGGTATCAGAGCTTTGGCTACCCTCTTGGCCAAGCTTCTATCCCTAAACATATTCCAAATGCAAGTCACAAAGCAGCGCACAAACACACTCCGTTGCCAAGCATTCTGCCATGTCTAGGCAGAACTTCAACATGGCCACACCGTGCCTATGGAGCATGACCGTGCCTCATTCCAGCATGCCCATTTCAGTGTTAGCAACTGAGCACGGCCAAACCATGTAGCTGAGCAAGTCCGTACCCTCCACTCCCTGTCCCGAAACCAAAAAATCTTCACTCTGAGAGCCAACATGTCTTCTAGCCTTACTCCCGAGCAAGTGGCTAAGCAAGCCTTAAGAGAGAAGGCCAAATTGGAAGCCCAAGTCAAGTATCTACAATCATAACTTGGCCAAATGTTACAATAGAAGAGAAGGAACTTAGGGAGTTCTAGAAGTGCAAGCAAGCAAGCCAATTCAAATGACTCCGAAAAGGAAGAAAGCAACACACTTGGTGACTCCGGTGAGGATGTGTATGCAAGGAGATGAAGGAGGCACCATAGGCCTCATGAACGAAGTTACAATGACTTCAAATTGGACATCCCCGAGTTTGAAGGTCAAATTGATCCGAACGTTTTCTTGGAATGGCACCAAATAGTTGAAAGAGTCTTTGAGTTCAAAGGCATACCCGATTAAAAGAAGGAAAAAATTATTACTCTAAAGCTTGGGAAGTATGCTTCGATTTGGTGGTCAAATGTTGTGACTAAGAGAGTTAGGTATGGGAAAGGGAAGATAAGAACTTGTGAGAAAATGAAGTACAAACTTCAATCCAATTTTCTACCTCCCCATTACTTACAAGATAACTTCCTTAAACTCCACCACCTCAAACAAGGGTCTAAGACTGTAGAAGAGTAGACTAGTGACTTTGAACAATTGCTTTCGAAGTGTGATTTGAAGGAGGATAAGTCATAAACTTTGATTAGATATCTGAGTGGTTTGAACGAGGGGATTGCTCATGTCGTTGAACTCCACCCCCATACTTCTTTGGATAAACTTAGTGTCTTAGCTCACAAAGTGCAGTTGCAAAGAGAATCAAAGGCAAGGGCATGGCTTCTAAGCCTAACCCACAGCCTTACCCATCCCAAAGGCCATCATACAAGCCTCCTGAAACTATCCCAAACACAAACCCGAACCCTCTTTACCCAATGCCCCGCAAATCCCCTCAAAATAGCCTCCTAAACCCATTGACAAGAAGAGATGTTTTCATTGCCAATGTCTTGGTCACTATGCATCCGAATGCCCCAATCAAAGATTGGTTACTTTAGCTAAATATCAATCTTCTTGTGAGGAGCTTGAGGGAGAACATGATAAAGAAGGGAATGAGCTTGTCATGACCAAAGCCTTTGAAGAAGTTGAAAAGCGATCCAATGAAGGGGAAATGCTTGTGATTAGAAGAACTTTGAGTGGTATTGCTGCCTAAAATGACTTGGGACAAAGGGAAAACATCTTCCACGCCCGGTGCACCGTGAAAGGGAAGGTCTGTTCTCTCATCGTAGATGGAGGAAGTTGTGCCAAATGTTGCTTCTAGGACTCTTGTGAAGAAGCTAGAGCTTTCAGTTTGACCACATCCAAGCCCTTATACCATCTAATGGATCAATCAAGGTAAAGGCTCGCAAATCTCTTCTCGTTGTTTGCTTAATTTATCCATTAGAAAGAGCTACAAAGATGAAATTTGGTGCGATATTATGCTCATGATGCTGGTCATGTTCTCTTGGGATGTCCATGGCTCTTTGATACAAGTGTG